>JAZHYW010067923.1:0-222487 GCA_037355805.1 Ixodes ricinus
ATATTTAGCACACAGTTCTCAGCTTCTTTACATCAAAGTACACACAACAATGTCCCCGTGGCACACTCAAAGAACCATGCATTTGTTCCCATCCTTGGAACAAACCTAGTGAATGGCTGGGCAGAGATGGTGCTTCTATCTTAAAACTCAACACTTGTTTGCTCACCATGACCGGCATGCGAGTTTCCAGGACTCTCTGCAGCAAATGAAGGATGTCTTCAGTCGGGACACTGACTGTCTGGTGGAAGTTGCCCCTGATCAAGAGATGGAAGGGAACAAACCAAAATACAACTTATTGCCCTTGCCTACAACAAGAATGTGGAAACAACAGGGGCTGCAACACTTGCTTTCATTAGCAAAACAATGCAACCAAAAAAGATGCGCTTTCATGTTGGGAGCATGTTGGTGCACTAGGACCTGCAGGAAAACAAGGACACATAAAAGACAACGCAGCTTTTATACAGAGATGGCTTGTGCTTGGTTTTAAAAGCATAATGTCTGAAATGTATACCAAAGTTATAGACCAATAACAACTTTCTGCGTGTTGCCATCTTTGTCCACTAGGCTGTGGAATTTGTTCCGAGCAGTCGCTGTCTTCTGTGGAATATCAAACGCTGAACATACAGCCCGGTGACTCAGCATGTTCTTCCTGTGCGATAGGTGCAGTGATCCGATTGGTCCGAGTCATTTTGGAGCAGCACTACTTCCATTCCGGAACAGCGTAAAGAGCTTTCGGAGGAGCACGAACACACATTCATTTATCATACTACTGCGAGGATCATGTTAGATTTGTGTGTTGCCTGTCCAACTAAGAGACATGCCTCACTTTGCCTTCACACTTCTGGTGCAACCTTTGGTTAGCATCAACGGCACAACAGGTTTGGTTCCCTTAAACACAGAACTAGCTCTTTAGTTGCACATGAAAGCACTAGACATGGCACCAGAGTGCTGATTGATTAATTTAAGGACAGTAGACTGTTATGAATGGTTATTTTAGGTATGAAATCAAATGTAAACCAAATAGTACATTCCACTAAATTAATGCAAGAATAGAGTAATCTGGGACACCCAAACTGACGTTTCATTGAAGTTCTAAAGGTTGTAATAAAACTGAAATTCTTAATTCGGATAAAACATCTTTTGTCATTGGCTCATGAGCACCAATAACATTTTATACATAGAATTTTATAATAAAAAAGATTGGCCTGTGAATGATAAGTAGGACGCCATTTTAAAACAATCCAGCCAAACTCGTTAGGTTATTCCCAAGCTTCCATACACTGCTTCATCTAACTTAATTTTAATTTACTCTATTCACTGTACCTCAAACAAAAGAAAACCAAAGACCTGTATAAAGGTGATAACTAAATGAGGAAGTTGAAATAAAAATAAACCTATAGAGCAGTTCATAAACGTTTTCTTGTGAGGACTCTTGTTAAATCTCGAATATGAAAAACATATGATCAGAATATTGCAGCCTATTATAAATATTAGCCACAGTTTCATTTAAAAAGCTTGACTGCGTAGAGTTGTTCCTCCTTTCTTTTTCAACATGCCCGACTCCCGCTCTGGAGGAGCGCTTTCATAGCCTGCGGGTCCACTGCGGTAAAGCAAGATAAGCAAAATCGCAATGCTTCCTCGCTGTTGTTGCTTCACCGCAGCACACAAGTGCGCGGTGAGATGCACACTCAACAAAGCTAACAACCCGCCACAGCAGACTACAAACATGAGAAATACCGTGAAAATCCTAAGGGAGTGCAAATATTTGAGATTTTAAATATGAATAGGATATTTTTCTTATTAAATTCGTATTCGATTATGGCCAAACATTCAGACAATGCCCTTTGCATTTTTACATGCTATCTAGATATGTCCAGTTTTGTAGACTTAATTTTGTCAATTTGTATAGCTTATCAGCTGCAACTTTTGCCTGCTTTCATGTACAGTCGACGGGTGAATACCAGTCAAGGTATAATAGCTATATTACCAGTTGCATTGTTTTAATACTGCCTAGTCAGGTAGTTTCATTTAATTGAATTTGTTAACATAATTTTCGGTTTTGAAGGTAATAAAGAAAGTATTTGCATATTTCTTCTTGTTATTTTTTATTGGTACACATATTCGAAACATATTCATTATTTGAAGCTATTTTTGTTTCTAATATTCATATTCAATTCATATTCGAAAATTTCAATATCTGCACACCCCTAGAAAATTCCTATTACTTTCAGTGCTTGACAAAGAGATAAAATATATTACATTATTAACGCGCCGATAATGAAAGGTTCTGAAAATTCGCACAAGCTTACCATAACAATCAGGAGCAGAGCATAAGCTATCATATTTTCAGTACTAATAAAGTGAAATTAAGTTTTCAGTGCAATGTTGGCACAAATTCCTCACATTTCAGCGAAATGGAGGAAGATGTAACAGGATAAGCACTTTGGCACAGCAATTACATCACTGTAGGTGCTGGAAAGGTTTATATGCTCCACGCTGCTGAACACGACATTCTCGACAAGCCCTAGGAATGGAAAAGTCTGCGGCTCTGGTACAGTAAGTGAGGAAATTGCGTGCACAAGCCACGCGTAGCTACCAGCTAAGCGCCATCTTCAAACCAGAAAGAGATTAGGCGTGTGAGGAGAGCTTAAGAAAGCGACCTCCCTTACCCGAGCATGAAGCAGATGGTGCGGATGATGCCGACAATCCTCCGCCAGCACAGCAGGGTCCCCTGGTGGCTGTCTTCACTGCCGAGAGGCATCTCCAACGGAAGAGTGTTCATCAGTGAGCCCCTGCTCTTCACTGCACACACAGAGGGGGCGCCGACTTCTCAACACGGCTGACTCGCATTTAGGCTGCATTTGTTTACACTGTTCCAGCTCCTCTGCTTGGGTGCATTAGGACCTTTCTACAGGTTAAGATTCATTAGTGAAGCTAAGCTGAAGTATGATTGTAGTACTGGTACAGGCATTTCAGGTGCTTTACCACAAAAGGTGTCTACTGTACGTTAAAAATAAGAACACGTGGTGTAAAACCTAATAGAGGCTTTAAAAGGGGCATATTGGAGGTGCCCTTTCTGCTGCCTCCCCTTACAGTCTGTGTCTCAAGTCTAGAGTCCTGACATTGCCTTTTCCTACCGCACTGACTCAAACAATTGCCGCACTCTGTATAAACAAGCCCCACGTGCCTACAAACCACACAAAGCGTAGAGATAACTAATTACTGTGACACACGTGGCTCGGAAAACATCTGCTAGTTGAAATGCCTAGTTCTAAGCACATGAGACGTCATGGTCATGTTGCCGATCAGCAAGAGAGTAGCTACAAAGGCATTGGTCATGAAGAGTGCAAGTATTTGCATATATACTGCATCTCCAGGCCACAAAGAAACCACAGAAGGGAAATGCAGAAAAGATATAGGAACAATATAAAATCACTAACAAAGCCGCAACAAACAAATTACGACTCACTGCAACCAACCACAATATGAAATAAAGTACGAGTCGACTCAAGCTCAACAGGGTAAATACAATATACATACTGTCCTGAGCTTCTCCCACCAAAAAAACCAGGAATTAGGGAAGAGCTCAGATTGTACCATCAAAGAGGTATGCATGCCAGACAAAACAGAGGTCTCTCCTTGGCTGCACTTCAGGAGCTGAGCGGGAGCCTCACCCTGGTGCAAGTCTTCAAAGAGCTTGTCCAGTGAAACGTGGGCTGTGACGAGCAGACGCTGCACCTGCTTCAGCCAGGCCTCCGCCGCCTTAGGGCCCCCACGACGGCAGGCTGGCAGCAGTGAGACACACTCGCACACCAGCTCCTGCATGCCCACGCA
This sequence comes from Ixodes ricinus, assembly GCA_037355805.1. Lineage (NCBI taxonomy): Eukaryota > Metazoa > Arthropoda > Arachnida > Ixodida > Ixodidae > Ixodes > Ixodes ricinus. The sequence goes on from JAZHYW010067923.1 coordinate 3,835, forward strand.
AACCGCGAGAAAGCACCAATGTCATGCTCACACTGACAGTGTCTCACAATGTACACCCATCTCTAGTATGTACCCCTCTGCCATGCTCATACCTGAATGGTCTGCGAGTTCCAGCTGACCAAGAGCCTCAGGAGGAACTTCTCTAAGGCATCCTAAATGCAGAAGTCAGAGGGGGCTCATCAGTGTGCTTTATGCAAGCAAAACACGAAACAGAAACTTCACAGAAAAACCTCGAGAACAAAACTAGAATTTGGTTGTTCTGAAATCCTAATGAGGCAACAACTCTTAGGAAGGCATCTGCTGAGAATGAGACTAGCACAGAACTCTTTTCTAACATCACCTCAAAGGCTGCACGCCACGTGCGTCAGGTCTGTACGTGGATTAAGACCAACACTCCTATATCAGTGTGTCCTTGGGTGGAATTTACGCATGAAAGAATACACAGATAGGATGGAGCACAGAACACATTTTTCAAAAAAGATGCCGTGTTCTGTGCTTCGTTCCATTTGTTTATCCTTTCGGGTGTAAATTGAATCTTACCAACACGCTCGGTTTTTAATAAACCATAGGTAGCTTCTCTTCAGGAACACGCAGATCATTAGGCACCCTGTCAATAAAGCGACATCAGATATCTCCTTAACGAACACAGTTTGGCGTAAATCCAATTGCCTTAGCAAGCATCCACAGGTCCTTGAGGATGCTGCAGTGCCGTTTTGTTATCACGATAGCAACTTTCTCTAAAGACAAAAGCCCTACCTGTATTGAGCCAAGCAGCCTTCCATAGTCCTTCATGCAGATAAGCAGGCACCTCAGAGCACCTTCCTCAGGCTGAAAGTAATATTCATAAAAGAAACAATGTGGTCAATAAGCAAATTTGGTGCAGCATTCAGTCATGCACCAGCCAAAGGTTTCGGTCACCTTAAGGACACTCTTGCTGTGACCTGGGTGCATGGTATAAGTATATTATGGTAGTTAAAAACGTTCAGCCTTTCCACTCTCGTGAAGAAGGAAGACCAGCAGAGCTGTACTCGATACACTGTGTGCTTCTTCTTCGTCGTTGTCTGTGTTTCGCGCTGTTTCCTACGATGAATTCCCACCAACGCGCCCAACTATCCATTCTTCTATTATAGCTGGAAAGGTTGCTGCCATCTACGAGCGACGGCGGAAACCATACTGGTTGAGTGCTTGCCGCCGTCGCTTATAGATAGGCGGTAGCTGGCCAGGTAGGTTTGTGTCGACATACACGGACACGATCCTGGGGAACCTAGCCCTTAACAGCTCCGCTGTAAAACAATTGCGTGACGATCACACGACGCGATGCGTTCAGACAGCGGCAACTGTGCTGCTTATTTGACGATATCACGATGACGATCGATTGACATTGCGCCGATCATGCGTCATACGTCATACACCAACGTTTATTTAGCGTCGATACATTGTTGATGAATAAATGAATTTAGGGTCATGATGCGTTTTCCTGCCAAATTTAGCAGGGAAACTGAATTGGTGCATTGGTCACGTGACTTCAATTTTCCTGCTATATTGAGCGGGGTAAATGAATTGGTGCATAGGTCATGTGACAAATTTTTCTGCTAAATTTAGTGGAGAACCTGAATTTGTCTGTGGTCCCGTGACGTCAGGTCATGCGACATTAATTTTCTCACCAAATTTAGCAGGGAAACTTTTCGTTTACGCTCGCACCGTCACGAAACCGGGGGACGGGCCACCAACAGCTGCCGCTGCACAACCATCCAGCGTCGAGTGGATAGTTCTTTCGACGCTGGTTAGTTCTCGGAAGCTCTCGAGAGGCAGAGCAAGATGGCGGCCCTCGCCAGGAAGCCCACCCACCTCCCTGTCCTGTGCAGAGACCTCCACGCAGATCTTCTCCATGAGGGCAGGGATCAGGTTGGCTGCCTCCTTGGCCTGGTCTGGCTGGTCCGCCAGCAGACGGAGCAGACGCTCGAGCACGCGCCAGGCTGCTGCGCGCTGGCCGTGCCGCTTGCCCTGATTCGCATTATGAAACAGCAGGGAACATGCTTTTGCAATGCACCCTAGACAGGCTGTGCATCTATACCTAAAATGCAAGTGAGCTGGTAACTGTTTCCTTTAAGAAAAATAAAAAAAAATGAGACAAATTTAAAACAAAGGAAGAGAAAAATGTGTGTGTGTGTATGTGTGTATGTTGCCCTTTTTTCGTTTTTCTCATCTTGAGGTTTTTGTAAAGATATCAAAGCATGTATTAATGTTCCCAAACAACCTATCCATGGTGCCAGGATGCTCTGAACTATCATGTTAGAACAAGCAAAAAGTCCGCAATCCCAGATCTTGAAAGCAGTCAATGCTACCTCTCTTTCTTCACGCAACGATTCATGGAACGTGAGGATCACGTCTGGACTGTTCATAAGCACTTCTGTGACCATGGCCACGTGTCAGCAAAGTGCCTTTGGACACACTGTCCAAAGGCACTTGGAAGACATGAGAACGGGCCCATTTTGTCATTTTCACATCAACCAACAAGATCGTTCCAGGGCTTCCATCGGTTCACTTAAACTCTAATGTATTGACGGCTGCAAGCCACGTTGTATTTCTTGGGGTTGAATTAGACACTCATTTAAAATTCCACAGGCATATTAACTCCTTAACTAGAAAAGCAGCATTCGGCATAAGAGCATTAATCAAAGTACGCGCCTTTTTCCACATCGATACGCTCATTTCCCTCTACTACGCATTTATACATAGTCATCTTAACTGCTGCATATCTTCGTGGGGAAATACTTATCGCACACATTTGTCTCCATTGCAGCACGTCCAAAATCAAGCATTTCGTATCATCACCTTTAGTCACTTTTCATCTGATATTTCTTGGTTTTTCCGTGCTTTTAATATTTTATCTGTTAGCAATTTAAATAAACATACCCTCGGGTTACTTGTGTATAATTTCGTGAACGGCAAACTCGCTCTAACACTTCTTAACGATAATCAGTTTCCACAGCATAAGATAACTCGATTCGCATTTCATCATAACTTGTTATTGCCTAAGCCTAGGACTAACTATGGTAAATTTACCACCAACTTCTCAGCCACGGCTGTGTGGAATTCATTACCTTTAGCCATCAAGCAATCACCATCAATTCACGTGTTTAAGCAGAAACTTCGCATATTTCTTCAGTCCTTTTAGTCATACATTGCTGTCATGACGTCATTGTGTATCTCTCTTTTTGATAATTGCCGTTTTTGTCTCTCATATTATTGTAATTAGTACTGCATTTCACTTATTCTCAAAATTGATTTGCAATTCCAACTGTTATAACCTTGCTCTGTTTATTCAGTGTTATTTTATTTATAAGTTGATAATTATTATGAGTGTTTAACTTACTGTTATTTTGTTCATTTTATATCACTGCAATTAGTTCTGTGTTTCACCTATTCATGTCATAATTTATTTTCTATTCTGACTGCTGTAAATTTGTTTTATTATTATTGCTACCATTAACAGGAGGTCCCTTTCCAGTCTCTGACTCTGGGACCTCCTTCTGTAATATTTCTAATGTATTTACCTTTGATCTACGCACAATAAACCTGAAAACCTGAAATGTTAGAAACAAGCAACATTAGCGGTAAAAACAGTTGCAAGGTTGCATGCCTGTTATGGCGATCCTTCGAGGTTGCCGAGTCCATTTATCAGAAAATTCCAAAAGTGTTCCAGAAGGGTTCCAGAATTCCAAAGGATCAAAAAAATAAAGGGGTGAATGTTCACTCAAGCACATTCAATTTCTTACGTCCCACATATTGACAGAACGAGTCAACAGGACTGGGTATCTAAAAACCTGAAAGCAGGTACGCATAGTCGGTCTGCTACGATCGAAGCAAGCAAACCATTCAACAGGTGTCGCACAAAGCAGACAAGGAATCATCCTCACCGCGAGCAGGTGTATCACTGAACGCGTCCAAAACACGCCGTCTGTTTCTGCCACATGGGTGGGAAAGGAACTCAGGTAGCAGTCCAGCAGGAGAAGGCCATCGTAGCTGAAACAGTGCCCGTGTGTTAGAGCCAGAAAATTGCAAAATATGTATGCCCTATAACTTTCAATCATTAAAAAAAAAAAAACTGAATTTCAATATTCTGAATTTTCTTCTGCCATTTTAATTACTAGGCATACTGTTTCCAAAGTACTTAAAGGGACAATGAAGGCAATTTAGGACATCTTTTGGCGATTGAACTGGGTTCCAGGCACGTCTCAGGCCACGTTGCCCAAATTTCAGCCGAAACCGGCGCTTGTGTGCCGCGCAAATCAATAAAACAGTCGCGGTAATAATTGCACCGGGATCGACTGGGGCGACGCCCCGAGAGTTGCGGGAGAAGCCAGGAGAAGCGGAGCTCGCGTGACCGATGCGGGGCCAAGACGCGCGACGTCACAAACGACGCGTCGCGCCGTTTGTGACGTCGCGCGCCTTGGCCCCGCTAAACGGGCTGACGCGCGCCGTTTGCGACGTCGCGCGTCAGCGATTGGTCGCTGACGCGCCGCTTTGACGGCCAGAACGGCCAGATCGCTGCCGCTTTCCCTCGGCGTCCGTCCTTCGGCATGCGGGCCGCTCGTTGCCGGCTGTGCGGTCTCCGTCGGGTGATAGCAGAGGCCGCCACGCACGTACTCCCGTTCCGTTGGTGTTCGGTTACCGAACGGAAGCTCGAACTCGCTCGCGAGAGCGGCATTGCCGTCCATGTTGACAAATTCGGCGAAACGACCGCGCCACCGCGCTGCAATAACCCACCGCGGTAACCAGAGTCTCGACGGCCTAAATGCTACCGGTACCGACAATTCACGTGTGACGTCACTCCGTACGTCACCTCCGTTTTCGGAGGCCCAAAAACGAGAAACGGAGATAGTTGAGTTTCGGTTTCTTCAGTTCTTTCGTAGGTATAGAAATATGCGTCACAAATGTCTATAAAAATTTAGGCAGTATGCCAGGTTCCCAAGAAGCCTAAAAACACAATTTAAAAAAATTAAATTAAATCGTCTTCATTGTCCCTTTAAATGAACTATAAGGTCAATTATTTATTATTCCCATTTAAAAAATATATCGCTGGAGCGGTCATGCGCTACGAGTGGGTGTCACGAGAAAGCAGGGGCGGATCCAGAACTCCGTTTTGGGGGGAGGGGGCGGAGAAATTTGTAAGGATGCTATTCCCCCATTCTTTCGTGCGCACCGGGGGGTCCAGCCATGTCAAATTGCCCTCCGAGAAGAGGGGAAAAGGGGGGGGAGGGGGTCAACTTGGTATGGGGGGCGGCCGCCCCCGTCGCCCCCCCCTGGATTCGCCACTGCGAGAAAGAAGTCGGAAGGAGTTGGCAGGCGTGACTCGTGACAATTTATTTATTCTTTAAATAAAATAATGTCAAGAGAAAGCTTCTGCCAGTTTATAACCACTTTGTTCAGTCACAAATTAAATTCACTTTGTGTAAAGTCTCGCATTTCTTTTTGTTTCGGCTTCAAACAAGGACGGTGGGTGTGTTAATCTGTCTAAAGAAAACAGAGCTGGCAGTCTATAATATTTGTTGAACATTATGTAAACTGCATTGCCAAAATTCGGTACCACTTTTGCATTCCTGCCTATGTACACTCTTAGAGTGAGTGAGCATGCTAACCGTTTACACTTCGATTACTGCGACTAACCGACCGTGCAAACAAATGATGTCACCAAGTCTCATTCATGTGTGCTTATGTGATGAGTGCACGTCCGATTTATTCTTTGCATTTCTCAATGGCAATGAGGCAGAGCTTGGAATGAATGTGCCCAATCAGCACGTGCAAAAGCGGTACTCTTAGAGCTGCTGCTGAGATTCTGTCACCGATGACATGCAATTTCTCTGCTGAAACAAGTGGGAAGCAGGAAGGCAGTGCATTGCATAATAGGAAATATTTGATTTTACAATAATGTGTATTTCTGCATTTCAGGTATGCATGCTACCCATTGCTTCCCACAGGTATCTTGGACGTCCTCCTCTTCAGACCCGGAGGAAATGTACTGCTTTTCAAGGTAAAGGCATGATCCGGGCCAGCCAACATGACTGGTCAAAGGACTAACCTGGTTTTGTGAGACTGCAGTAAAGTTTTGACTTTGGCTGCACAAACTTCGGAGTGATGTCAGCCTGGAAGAAACGATATGCCATTTCATTGTTTAGTCACCTAATCACTTTTTCTGCAGTGCCGATTCTAGAATCCCAGAAAGCCACGAAGACAATATGGCTAGCAACAACTTTCATATCCCATACTGGATATACTCAACAGACACCCCTCCAGAGCCGAAATGGCACAAATTAAGGAAATCACTCAACAATTATCCTGAACTCCCCATAATCTGCAGTTATTATCTCATCTGAACTGAATGCCTAAAAAATGGGGACGAGAGGAAGGAGAGGCGACACGTTGGTGTACTTGCAACTGAAAGTTTAATTTGAAAAACACACACTGACACAGCACGTCAATTACACTTGCCCCTACTCTTTCTGCAAGAATACAAATTCCTGACCAAGAATACATTCCTTACAAAATTCCTTCATCAACCTTATCAATGATGGCTCGCTGACACACTTGCTTGTGCATCTTATTTTTATTTCAAAGGCTTCCTGTATCTCCCATGTTTTATTCCTATGCCTTCCGAGCATCTTATTAACGAAAAAAGTGGAGTGCAATCCCATCTATTACAATGCACAGCCAGGTGGCTCGAGGGTGACTGTTGAGTGGCAGCAGCAGCATTATCTCAATTCATTAGTGTACACTAAACATTCAGTGTGAGCTCAAAGGTCTTGCTGACTCTAATGAATGGTGCGCTTTTGTTGTGTTCTTTTTCCTGCTGAATATTGCATGTAACCAGGGGCTGGGATCTCGTCGCAAGTGCCCCTGCAACAACAATTCGGCCACAGCTGAACGAGCAAACATATTACTAAGTTGCCCGAGAACACAGCGAAACTTGTGGTCCGAATTCTTTGCCAACAAACAAACAACGGTTTCAGATGAGACTAGAACAGGGCAAAAAGAAATGTTTTTGCACGCCATTTGACGACTCGCTTTACTCCCGCCATTCCTTGACGGGGGCGGCGTGAACAGTTCGACTAGCCCACATGGCCCAAACCAACATGATTTCTACAATCGCTGCGCAAAACACAAACGCAACATTTTTGACAGCGCGGCTTGGCAAACTGTGCCCCGCATTACACCATACAAGGCGAATTTGACTGTTTTCTTTATTTGTTTGCACGGTGCGCCCGCCGCTACTTTCAAACCTAAGAACCTCATCACACTAATGACTAACCCACTCTAACGGGGCGGCATACTCAGGTGAAAGCAAGCTGCGAATCCGCGCTGGCCTTTTTTATTTATTTTATTTTTTTAGGCCAAATAGAGTTAATAGGCGCCGAGAGCCGAGACGCCAGTCCGAGATCAAAGCGTGGTCAGTGAATGCAACGTACCTGGCCGAAGTAGTCGGAGCAGGCGTATGAAGCTTCGAGGAAATTGAGCTTGCTCTTGGGCGACTGTTTGGAGTCAAAAGATCTCTCGAGTAACGTGAACATGCTCGCATAGAAATCTCGGTCCCGGCTGCTACGGCACCCAGGACGGCGAGGTTCAAGTTGGTTCAAATCAGTTCCAAGCCCAAGGAAGCAAGACACGCAAGACCACAAACTGGCAAGACAAACCGCACGCGCCAGTGGCCAGCTATGAATGGGTGGATAGCTATCAGAGACTGTACCTATTGCACTAAGGGGTAGCTTGCGCCCCCTGGCCGAACAAAGCCAGACCTCGGGGTCGATTACCCCGATTCAAAGGGGTTTTGGGCGCAACTAAAAACTAAATAACTGCTGCTATTTGACTCTTTTGGAGCCAACACCGGGCGACTGGGTTACTGGCTGTTTAGGGCTTCGGTGAAACATAAACTTGAAAGTACAGCTGAAAGAAGGCAGGCTTACCAACTAAATCCGATTTGTCTCGCAGGTAACATTAAATGCACCAATGCACGAGGCCGGTAATTACCAATTCCACTCCAGCGCCACGACAGCCGGGAGACACCCCTTGGCTCACTCTGGCCTAGTCATTAGTTTAGAGTGGCGCTGGTATCAACTTGCAGGTACTTTGACATTTACACTAAAGGTCCTTTGGCGTAAAGGTCCTTTTAGGTTCCCTTCCGACAGGGGTATTACAGGCATCCAAGGCTCTGCTTACTGGTAACGCACTTTAATGCATTTGTGTTTGGCTTGGAAGTAGTGTAAAATCTGCACAGGACTCGAGTCCACAACATAGTGAAAGGCATACGAGGCCTTTAGCAGGCGGACACAGAACAAGGACAACACCATTGTCAATGTCAATGTCAATAATTTATTCCTTGCAGTTGAATCACTTTACACATTTGTACATAAAATACATAAATCTACATGATGCAAAATTTGAGTTGCTGACGAAACTGGCATGACTTTGTAGCAGTACACTTTAAAACTGTCTCGTAAGTTAATTCTTGGGGCGCAGGTAGCAGCCTGGACTACTGCGGACCACCGCATTTAGGCGTGTGGACTTTCTGTTGTACTGCGACCCAAAGCCTTGGACAAGAGCAAATGAGTGCGCTGCCTCTAGGAGCACGGGTGGTCAATGAATGAATGAATGCCAACAGCATCGAGGTCAACTCCACGAAGTTCTGCACAAGACCTTTTCCTTTCTCAACACAAAAAAAGAAAAAAAAATGACAAGCATGTTCCAAAGCAGAATATCCAAGCAGGCCACAAGCACCTTGAAATGCAACCTGTGAAGTATCATTCAGACAAACATCATCTTTGATGCAAACTGTACTGAAGGACAGCTAGCAACATATCCATCATTACGTCGACAGCCAATCAATTGTTAAGGATGAGTTGGGTGTTCTATGCCTGCTGCCGGTGTATAAGCCATGAATGTGTTTTCGCTGCTGCTGATGTCTTCTACCTATGGCCACTGTGAAAAAATGATAGATGCCGCTACCAGATATGTCACTTTTGAATTGTATTCAGTCCTCCAATGCATAAGCGTCAGTTGTTCTACCTCTGGGTTCGTGATCGATTCATGATTCTGCAGCGTTCCATGTAGGGGTGATGATGAAGGCATATACAGGTTGGTTCTCTTTCTGTCGGTTCAAGTCCTAAAATGATCTGCCCATTTCGCACCCAACAGTCAATGTCTCACCAATGCCTCAAAGAAGCATCAGAGAAAAAAAGAAAAAAGTTTGAGGGCTGCATTTGTACAGTGCAGATAAGAATGCACAGACTACCACAGGCAGTCACTTTCTATAAGGATCTCACTCTCTCAATGAAATTCACCCACTCGATGAGAAAACAATGTAGCGCTCCATGCCAAGCAGCGGCACACCCGAGCTATTGCGACACCCATGCACACACGCACAAAATGAAGATTCCTGGCCGCATTCAGAAGGACAACAAAAAGCGGTATCACACTAGGCTATTTTTACCTTCCACGTGCGACGGATCGGCCTCCGCTGGACAAGCATCTAAGTTTGGACTTGGTACACCCTGTAATACTACAACTCAAGGAGACACTGGACGTCGTCTGCAGAAAGCACAGAATGGACGACGGCTCACACTCGCTGCCTCGGCTCACTGGGCTACGCCGCTCACCACAGACTCCTATGTGCAGCAGAAGAAACAGAATGCCAACGCAGAAATGTGGGAACTCAGGCCCTCGAGGAAACCGGGGTGGGACGGGACCAGAGGGGTGGGGCGGGTATGGTAGGGCAACGGGACAGGAAGGGCGGGTTCGGATGCGAGAAGCGGGACGGGCCAAGTAAAAGGGTGGGATGACAGGGTGGACTGCACAAGCACATGAAGTTAGCAAGGCAGGTGAGGGAGTGAGGAGGGAAGGGACAGTACAGCCAAACGAGACAGAAGAAAACTAGGGCAGAAATAAATACTGTGTACATAAAAACCACTCGGCTTTCTTAAACTTTAAAAACTTAAACAAAAACGGTCCATCACAAGACGAGAAGAGTAGCAGCGCCTGCAGCATACTTTGAAGTGTGTGTGCGCATGTCTGTGTCCGAGCACTGGCCACAGAGGGAAAGGATCGAGGTGGGTCGACACAAACGCGTTCCACGACGGCCCAGGCTGCCGCTGAAGCCGCCGTCTATTGCCTTTTCTCTCCTTCTTGTGGCGGCCCGCAAAAGATATGCCGGGAGGGTGCAGTGTCCTTGTAAAACTGGAATGTGGCATGCAGTTCTTTGGGAGAGCCTCTCCCCTCCACTCCGCCGTCTGGCGTGTTCACGAGCATCTGCGACGCTGGGAGAAAATACTTTGAAGACTATTTCGAGATGCGCTTGACTACACTTGTGCCGTTTTCTCGACGCCGGCGCGGCCGAGCACCCGATGCGAGTGCAGGGCAGAGATCGCAGCGAGGCTTTCTTCGTGGACGAGCCAAACAGACGTATGGTCTCGAAGACGCACGCAACACACACACGTCGCGAGAAACATAGCCACCCTTTGCACGACCAACCGCAGGAACAGAACTTCGCCAACTCCTTCGCACGAGTTCGTCGTTCAGCTCTGGCACGTCAACAGAAACTTGCCCCGACGCATGCAAGGGAATAAAAAACGCTAACTCCTTCGCACGACCTCCATAATATGCTCGCTACAAGGCTCGCAGACGTTTCGACTTTACTAAACGTAATAAATAGCCTAAGACACCCATCTTCCCTTCTCTTAGAGTAACTTCTTTGGATAGCACAAACATATATTACTTTAGACTTCCAGGGTATGCAATATAGAAACAAAAAAACATCTTTACAACCCTGCCAGTCTCTCCCTCGAGATCAATCCAACCTGCCCGAGAAACCCAGACCAAAGCCACCTCGGGTAGACCCAAATAGAGAACAGGAAAGGGTATTAACGAAGGATTCTCGCTCGACGATTCTGGGCCATTCCAAAACAAAAAAAAAGGACCTCCTCCATTACACTCGCACAATTTAACATTTCCAGTAAAAGAGACTATGTAATGAGACTAAAAAAAAGAAGGAAGAAGCCAAAATCGATCCAGAGAGGAAGGTGAGGCGTTTGTGCACGAGACACCCACCTCGCGACGTCAACGACCAAACGGCACACCGTCGAGAGTGGTGCGACCGTGCCACCGTGCACGCCGAACACGAGCCCTTGCAACGAGCACAAAGGTTCCGAGGTGCACCGCGCCGCTGGCCGAAACGACGACGGGAAGGACGTCACTCTGGCGACGGGACCCAGACTTTGCTCGCTACAAAAGCAACAGGATGAGAAGTGAGATCAATTCACATTGGGCTGTCGGGCCGTAGTAAAGCCAACTATTTGCACGTCCGCAATCCAATTCTTACAAAGCCGGCCGTCTTAAGAGGCGATGACTACAGCCAATGGTGGATGTTTGGCCACCACAGAAAGAAACCTGTCCTTCCTTATGTATGTGACAAACAAAACAAAGAGCGCCCGAAGCGGTTGGGAGACTGCCGGTTGACGGTAGGCCGCACCGAACTCACTCAGATCTAAGGAATGGGATCTCCCTACCTAGAGATCCCACGCAAGTGTGATGGGTGGTAGCCACCAAAGCCCTGAATGCGAGAAATGTATGCAAAGAATGCGAGAAGATTTAAAAGTATAATTTGAGGTTTCTCCACAAAGGTGAAAGAGCGCCGCTAACAACAGAATGCAAACAAATAAGAAGGAACATGGAGCATGCCAGAGCCAGCGCAAGCAGCCAGTTCGTTCTCTTCGTAATGCAGATGCAACCGACAAGACTAAACTCGGCGCGCGTGAAAACGACGCTCTCCTTTCTCGACGACGTGTCTCCAAGGCCGCGAGTGGCTAGAATTTTCCAAGGTAAAGAGCTAAAAGGGAGCTCGGCGCCGCAGCAGCCTCCAAACTGCCGCACACAAGCGATACACCGGGAAGACCCTTCCCCGTCGAACCGACGACAAACCTCAGAACCCTCGGACACACCTAAGAAAAAAAAAAGACGGACAGTTCACACCAGTTGGAAAGAAGCAGAAAAAAGCGAGACCGGGAACCCGGAAAAAGAAAACTGGCAGCACACACACGTCACCCCCGTACCGGTCGCACAAACACGCACGCACACACACACACACTCGGACCGCCGTCACACGGGCGACGCCACCCGTGCCCCGCCCAGCCTCTTCCAGGCCTCGCCCTCGTCCAACCGCTGCCCGCCGGCACCCTCCGGAACGACGACGACGTCGGCGTTGGGAACGGGTGGAACTTGACGTCCCGCGAACTGCCGATGGTGTGCCGACGTTGGAGCCCCATCGAGGAAAGCGGGCGCCGCCGCGTTGTTGTCGTCGTGGCCGCTGCCGCCAGCACCACTCCGTCGCCGCTGAGCACGGCCGCGACCACTCCGTTCTCCGAACGTCGCTGCTGTTGGCGCAGCGCTTCCGCGTCGTCGTCCACTCGGTAGATGGCGTAACGCGACGCCCCGTTGAGACAGTGCTTCTTGCAGCGGTACGTGACCGGGGCCGGTTCGCAGGACGACGCTGGACCGGCCTGAGGGATGTTCTCCTTCTCGTGGCGGGAGGTCGGGGCGCGCGACGGCGCCTTTGGTGGGTTCTCGGGGTTCGCCGCTGCGCACGGTGGCGGGGTGTCGCCTCTCCGCGGGGACGCCGCAAACGCCTCGCCGGCATTGTTGGCGGGCGAGGACGTCGAGGACGTTGATCCCGGCGTTGGATTGGCTGCAAGAGAGCAGTGACACAGTTCTACATTGGCTGCTTTGTGGGGAAGTTATGACTCCAGAGCTAAAACTGGAGATGCACATAGGCGAGTTAATTCAAAGCATGCGCAGTTTGCGAGTTCACCTCTAGCGCTGCTCCGACACACCAGATGAGGGGATTTACTCCGCAATGCGAGTCGTAAACATGATGTTTCGCATTCATTACCGCAGAGCTTACAGGGTACTTAGTGCTTGTGCTGTGCAACTCATTTGCACGAATATTATTTAACCTTTACTCAGTCCGACCCTTGCAAAAGGCTTAAGAGAGAAGTATCTTCGCGAAAATCGAGGGTCCCTTGATTTTCGCTGCAAGATGTAAATACGTAAGCAGCTTATTCTAAAATGGTAAATACATTACCAGCAGCTTAAGACCAGTTTATGGTGACAGCATGGCTTAATTGAGAGTTTGCTCCAACAGGCTAGAACAAACGCTACCAAAGGAGACTACAAACTAGGCAAGCATCAGTAAAGGTCAGTATAACGCGCAAATGCATCAATAAAAATCCACGCCCCTAACTGGAGAAAGTGTAAAAGTCAACTAATGCCAGAGCACACACCATTTAATGTCCAATGAGTGCAATCCCCCTTCTCAGAATATGAATGTTATCCAAACCATGCGTTAATCTCAAACGTTACTCCATACTTAAAATATCTACACTAGCAACAAAATAGAAAGAACGAAGGTAGGCCATTTTGTCGTGGAGTCTCGCAACGCTGGCCGACGTTTTGCCGAGAGACTAAGAGCAAAGTTTGTCGGTGGCACCTCCATTGCAATCCTCCACGGGAGATTGCATCTGTAGGCCGCAGCAACCAGCCTCCACTACTCTCATGCTTCGTTAGTATAAGAGCAAAGGTCTATGTTACGGAAAGGTTCCACTCCAGCGCGCCCACGGTAGGCAGAGGTCCAGCGACCAGCTAACAGCAGTGACTTTCCGCCACACTTAAGTTGGCGCATCAGTGGCACGCAGGTGACCGGGCTGAAGTTAGCCACGTCTAGGCGTTCTCATGCCGAGGGTGGTACCGCTACCGCTAATGCAGGACCGATGCTGGCACGGGTGATGCAGCCAGCGCCATCACCCCACGCACCGTTCTTTCACAGGCTGGGCACAAAGGGCCCCCTTGCCTGGCGCTTGGAAAGCAAGGGTGGCGCAGATTCCGGGAAGGGCACTATGGATCCGTAAATTCCGAGCGGCCTCCTTGGCAGCGTTGGCGCACGGCCTTCGCCGGCGTCAAAGGGCTCTGAGAGAGACGGCAGACCTGGCACTGTCACACGGAGACCGACGCAACTTACACAACTTCTGGATGCAGAAAAAGGACCACAGACAGTCACTCTGTCAAATCTCTTTTTGACAACGGGTCGTCCCGTCCACGCTACTACGGTTCAGCGACGCTCGCACGGCCAGAAACTGGTCGGGTCAAGTTTCGCCGATCGACATCCGTAAGGTTTTGGCCGCGCCATAAAGACACAATCCTGCATACTGCGACAGGAGCTCAGAAAACTAGGCGTACGCTAGCAGAGACGAAACGCCAGCCAAGGCAAAGACGGCGTGTCGAAGCGATACGACTGGTCGACGACAACATTTTAGAAAAGGTTAACACCTGAAAGTCGGTTCAATTTATGCAAATGCAATTTACGCAAACGTTTGAGACCATCTAGATTGTTTACGAGGTTATGCACGGGACGTCCACACAACCACGTCTGCCCACGTTTTCACCTGCCACATCAAACATCTAATGCTTTTGTAGAGACAGGGCGTGTAAGAAAAGAAAAAAAGAAACAAAACCATGAAGAACATAAAAAAAGAAAAGGAAAAAAAGAAGGAAGTAACAAAAGCAAACACATCTTAGATACAGTCGAGCCCGATTATATCGCACCCGGGTATTTCGAATTATTGTTTATATCGAAAAGTCCAAACATCCCCTTGAAAACCCAATGTAATAGTATAGGAGCGTTGTCTTTTTGTATTGAACTCCCACGACTCCCATGGCGTCGAGAGCACATAGCTTACGTTCGCCGGGCTGGCAGACTGCCAAGCCAGCATACGCGCACGGGAATACTCAACAAAAGAACAGTTGTAAAAAAAAAGAAAGTGGAGGTTGTCAAAAGTAAAGGGAAGGGCACGCGCCGACCGCGTAGGGAGGGCAGGGAGTGCCCGCTGTTAAACAGCCCCAAAATAAAATAAGCAAAAAAAAAAAATCTTTTAAAGGGGCATTTAAGTGGTTTTTGAGTTCGTGTTTTGATGATTACAGCTGAATTTAGACGCCCTAAGTATCCCTAAAAACCAAAAAGTATAGTCATACGGTGAATATTTCTTTAATAAAAATGTAATTGAAGGTCGCGAAACCTCGGATCCATCCGAAAACGGAACCACGCTCATAGGTCATCGCATGCTTATCAAAAGGATCTCGGGCCAATGGCGTTGGACGACGTTCCGTCGCGCAGTGATCCCGAGGTAGCCGCATCGGCCGAACCTCTTTGTCATTCGAGCTTCGATCATGGCGGAGTTCTCTACGCTCGAGGACCTGACGCCGTTAGAGGTTGAAATTCTTCGGCGGACAGCCGACCTGGGGATGATTTCCTATGACGCCACTCCGACGTGCGATGTGGACGACAGCAGCGCTTCGGAGTCGTGTTAGGGTTCCGAGGACAACGAAACGCAGACCTTTCCGGGCGTTCTTCGATTTACGGTTGGGGCAAGTCATAACCAAACCAACGTTTGACATCGCAGCGTTACCTCTGGTACGTGATGTCAAACCATGTCGCCACGTTGACTTTCGCCTCGGGAGGACGGGGGGAGGCTGGTTCAGACATGTGCAACAAGCACGTACCTACGACTGCGACCGTTGCAACCGGAGCGACCGGAACGACCGCTCCGCGCTGCGCGTACACACACCTGCAACCACTGCAACAAGCGCAACGGGTCGTCAGCACGGCGACCGCTTCTATACGCTGCCGTCAGCTGTTTCAGCGGTGCCTCTAAAAGGGGACGCACTGCTACTCAATGCCGTAACAGAATATAGACAGACAGTTTTCTATAGCCTAAAGCTTTATTATTATTTTTTCTTGATAGGCTTGCAGGGTTCAGTGGATGAAAAAAAGAAAAGAAAAAGATGCAGTACACCGTCTTGGACGATCACGACTCTAATACACGACATTGCCAATAGTACAAATATTACCACCCGCCTTTTCTACGATTATAAAAGACGATGTAATCTTAGCAGCGATATAGCAACGTAGAAATATGATTTGACGTTGCGAGCGTTCAGGATTGCTAACACCAATCACTTTTCTCCGGTGATGAAAACGCGTGAAAATTCGCATCCTTTATACGGTACGCGCCAGTAATACCTTGAACCTGAGCACACGCATAAAATGCGCCAATTAAGAAATCCGGGCGATGTTCGAGGACACAAATACTTAGAAAGCACCACTGTAGTCGAAGTAAACAAACATGACGGCACGGGCGTTTCTGCTGTCTTGAGAGTGCCGCCACGACATCGCCGCACAAGTGGGTGGATCTTCCCTTCTAGTACGTGCTGGGTTATCATAGCGACACACGACGGAAATTCACAGTCAAGAATAGCGCTTTTATGCGGAACGATGAGCTTTCACCACGCCGTCCACGTCGACGATCACCACCGACGCCATGTTTGCGGATAGAAGGAGCCGGCCTGCGACTGGCACGCCCGGCATGCAACGCGCGCAGATACGTGCGCTTCCGCGCATCCCGGGGGAACGGGAAATTCACCCCCGCGGAGGAAGGCAAGGAGAAAACGTAGTCCCTTGTTTGTGAAACAATAATTTCAGTATCGCATATTCTAAACTATAACTATTTTACGTCTTGCGAAATTATCATGCACAACATAGCTAAATGATCTGAAAATTGTTTCTTTAGCGAAACTTTACAAAGGCCGCCAAAATTTTCAAACATACGATAATTTCATTGGTGGGCGCAAAAACAAAAAAGAGTCCGCATGTATTTTATTCCTGCATGATTAATAGGCGATTCTGCCTTCTAAAACTGAAGATACTCATTCACTGACACTTTCTTAACGCCATCGCACCAAAAAGTAGCTTCCCCAAAACCGCTTGAGTGCCCCTTTAAGTCGAGTGTGTCGACAACTGGTGAGCAATGGCACTTTGAACGCCCTATCTTTGTTTACCTTTTTCTTTTGCCGTTCTCACTTTGCGTTTTTTTTTTCCTTCTTTTTTTGTTGTTTGAATTTAGTGAGGTTTCTTTTTTGTTGCTTGCTTGACTATAAAACGAGTGTTTTTTTAGGGGTGAAGCTCCTTAGGGGCTAGCCATGTCCGGAGGTGTCCGTAGCTCCGGCGTCCGGTGCTCGTGCTCCTGCTCGTAAGCTCACGTGCCCACAAGCATGTAAGCACGTGCTAATGTAAAAAAAAAAAAAAAGATGAAGGAAAAAAATTTATGGAAAAAAAGATTTGTTTGCGCAGTCCACAGGATTGGAACCTGTGCGGGGAGACCCCAATGGATTTCTAATCCATCGCCTTAAGCACTCGACCACGACTGCAGGACGAGTAGGGGCTCTGAGATTCGGTAGTAACTCAAGAGCTGGGGATGTCATGGATGAAACGTTGCACGTAGCCGCTCAACGTCTATACAGGAGAGGGCGCTGCGGTCAAATGCGTATATAATAGAGTTAAACTTTGCATGCATTGGCTCAACATTTATAGACGAGAGGGCGTTGCGGTCAAATGCTCAAATGCGTATATAACCACGTTCCATACTACACATTCTCTTTCTGACACAGATGAAAACGAACGAAAGGCTCCGCATGCTGCGGCTCAGCGTCTATGCAGACAAGCACCACCAGAGCTTCGCCCCAACCAACATCATTCACCACGTGGAGATGCAATCAATTTTTTATGCGGCTCGCTTTTTTGTTTTTCATTCTTTTTAAATTTTTTTCTTTTTTTTTTTGCCGGTGCTGTGCGGAGGTCGCGCGCATAAACGATCGCAAACACTGTTGCGGCATAAACGCGGCGATTTTCGCGTAAACGCGGCGGTGTTTGCGATTTTCACCAACTAAGCTCTACTGTATTTAGCGGCTCTTAGAGGCTCTATTTGGTAAGGCCCCGTTTGTCACGGCCTTCGGTGTTAGCAGAGACGCGTGGAAATTTCAACTGGAGCTTAAGTTAACTTGTTTTAATGCGAATAGCATTCTTTGGATACTTCACGCACTTTTCGTCTATCTATGTATCTATCTGGCTATCTAACCTCTTACGCCGCGGGTCGATAAATAAATAAAAAAGACCGGCGCCGGCTGGGATTCGAACCGTTGACCCTTTGATCAGCAGGCAGACGCGCTAACCACAGAGCTATGAAGGCAGTCATTCAACGCACTCTAATCGGTTGTTTATATCTTTACCATAGGACGCGCTTTACAGCGCTGTCACAGCTACCGGTGCGCGTGCGTTCCATGCACTAAGGGCTCATTCCGCTCTCGTGAGGCTGAGCACGGCCGCTACATCACCCTCTCCCGAGCGCGGGAGAGGGTGAGCTAGCGGCCGTGCTCACCCTCTCCCGTTGGTTGAGACTAGCTGAGACGCCAGAAAGTCTGGTCGGTACCATTTTGAGTGTTTGTGCGTATGGCGCGTGCTTTGCTCGCCTTCCTAAGTGACACAAACGCACGTGCTGGGCTGCGGAGATCGTGCGCAGGGCTGTGAAAGTGTCAACAAATTTAGAATCGCCTCAAGAGTGGGCTGGCGTATCTAGAGTGTGCCGGCCACCTGACGAACGCGCATAACTCCGCACCGTTTGATGCTATTCGCATTAACGTAGATAATCATTCCCAAAGGATGGGTTCTGCTGATTTTTGTATATCAAATTATCGATATAGCGAACGATTTTACAATCCCCTTTGAATTCGATATATCCGGGTTCGACTGTAAAGAGCTGCAGTGCTAAATTTTCTATCATCTACCGGAGGAGATGATAGAAGAGACAGGGCACGAATGCTGCATCAGCGTACGGCTGGGACTGGTCTCTTGGCCGACTGAACACGACTACCAGCCGAACACCAATGCAGCGCTCCACCTGTGACCTGCGTTGTGCTCCGGCAGGTGGTGCACAAGCTCCGGCGCACGAGCAGTGAGGAAGGAACAGGGAGCAAAGTCTCACCCGGGCCGGAGAGGCCGGTGGGTGCAGGAGGCAGCATGGGCAGTGTCCCCTGCTGTCCGAGGTGTGAGAGGAGGAAGGCGGAGGGGTCGTCAGCGAGGAAGTCGAGCAGGTCATCCTGCTCCAGCTCTTGCTTGGCCCGCTGCCAGTCGCGCTCTATCTGCTCCCGCTTGTGGGCCCCTCCTGGCCGCTGGGGCAGCCCTGGGGGGCGGCCAGCTGCGCTGCGAGGCCCGCAGCTGGGCACGCGTCTCCGCCTCCAGGAACCGCACCTGGGCAAGGACGTACCGTAAAACCCGCATTCGGCGCAAAGTCTCCTTCCGGGCTCTTGCCCGTGAAAATTGCTCTTGCATATTACATGCGGATGCAAACGATTCGAAGCTTTTGCGAGGTACATGAAAACGAGGGTTCACACTGTTTCGGTTTCCAGCCGCCATCGTCGTCGGCAAATATTGCATTGGCGCCACCACCTAATCCCGATGGTACACAATACACAGCCACCGTGCAGCCACCGAAGTTTTGTCTCCGTGTCTCGACGTTGGCGACGTCTCTGGTTCTCCCCACACATTCCACCAAGCTGCGTGACGGCATCATCATAGAAGTAGTACTCGGCTGCATTTAAAAGATGGGGTACGTCACGTACCGAGAGCGTCGCCAACAGTGCGGCAGGACGAAAGTTTACGGTGACCGAAAGCTGCATTCGTGGACGGAGGAGACCGAAACGGGCCCCTTTCACATGCGAGGGCGCAAGAAAACGTTTCCGGAGACCGTAGAGAGGAACAGAGGAGAGTTTGCCGAGACCGAACTGGACCCAACTTGGTTAGTGAAGGAACAATGCGCTCTAAAGCCTCGCTGTAAACACCGAGCTGTTACAGGCAAAGGCTACGGACCAGTGTGTTCCTGAGTCACATTATGCACAAATCAAACTTTTTTTTTTTTGCGGGTTTTAGTTTGCGTTTTGAATTATATGCAGGTTCGTATAATATACAGGTTCTTACGGTACGAACGCGCTAGTTGTTGGCAAGATGCCCAGGCATCAATACGGCCATCAATATGGCTTGTGGGACGCCTCTCCAACCAATGCGTTTACTGCATCCTAAAAAGTGGTCCCTCGATTTCTGCTCTGCCCTCACAGCGTCATTGGTTGCAACCTCAGGACCACTTTGGACACACGGATGGGATGGGACACCAAACGCACCAGTCAGAGACGCGTGCCAGGCGCGTACCCATTACATTCTGTGCAATGGGCAGGCAGACAGCAAACGGAGCCTATGAGCCAAGAAGGACGGATGGAAGAGGCGATTAAGCCAGAGACCGGGAAGGAAACCTTTCCCTCACCTTCTGCTGGGCCAGGGCGCTAAGCTGTCCGTAGGTGCGCGGGGAGGCGCTACCGCTCGCCAAGGACGACACCGTCAGGTCCCTGCGGGAATGTAAAGGAGCACCTCGGACAAACGTTCGGAGGCACCGGTCGAGACGACGGAAGCCTTAAACAAAGCAGTCTCATCGTGGTAAGCACCCCGGATGTCAGCTAAGACCATGCGACGGAAGAACTAGACAAAGCCTCCAACGTGTCCAGACGCAAATCAAATAGGAACGCTTTGCAATTTCCCTTTTGCTCACCTTATCCCTCCTTCCCCACTCACCCCCAAGCAGGACCTCCTATGCTCCGTTTGCCCCTCGGCAGACAGGGCGGCGGAAGCTACACGCTTGCTGGACCGCTTGTCCTTCAATCCTACACCACAAGATCACGCTCTAGCCCATAAGCGTGAGCAGAGAGCAGGGTCAAGCGACAAAAGGGAGGCTGTTGCTCGGTCTGGCGAACGTGTAGTTCCTGCCACCCTGTCACCTTAGGAATAGGCAAAGCACGAATAATGAGGTTGCAGTGCCGGATTTTTTTGGATCACCTACCGGGAACGCAGTGCACAGCCCGGTTGGACATATGTGTTGCCTCAACACCATATACACTGAACACAAGTGCTGCCTCCACACCCTTGCTGTTTGGCAGGGTGTTGTTCAGCCTTGCGGTGGGCACTCACTCGGAGCAGACGGAGGGTGTTTGGGGAGGAGAGCCCAGGGTTCGGGTGGGCGACGGCGGGTAGCTGCAGCTGGTGGCCCCCTCAGGCAGCGCCATGGCGACCAGCACGCTGCCGTTGCCTGTCGGGCTCGCCGCCTTGGGCCCCTCCTCGCCTCCCTTGCCCTCAAAGGCCATGATCTTGTCCTTGACCCGCGAGCCCGGCTTGAGCACCGCCCCTCCGTCGTCAGGGACATCTTGCGCTGGCGCAGCTTGCGGTTGGCCGCGCTCACCAGCGAGGATACCAGGTCCCGCGTGCACACCTCCTGGCCGGACCCTGCGTGGTGGCGAGAGCCCCTTGAGAACCCGCGGAAGGCCGGAAAGCCAGAATCCTCACAAAAGAACATCTCTTTGGTGGTGTTAGTTTTCTGAGGGAACACTTTCGCTCCGTCGATCCTCGGTATTACGAGGGTGCTTCCACTTTGCTTCACTCCGGGGCGGACTTGCCAACGGGCAGAGCAGGCGGCTGCCTAGAGAAATTGAGAGGACGGCCAGGGTGGCATTGACCCTTTTCGAGCAAACCTGCGGACGCGGCACGTAGGAGCCAGAATCCTCTCTAGAATGCCCCGAAAAGCGGACTGCAGAGGAGCTACGTGTCCTGTAACACTGCTATATGGCACACACTATTTGAGTAAGCTCCACAGTACCTTGACAACAGCCGCAAAGGACTGTCTGGCTTTTGAAGGTAGGTTTGAACAAACTGGAAACCATACTTTCACTCTGTAATCTAGTTTATCAAATTCTGATTCGTGCAATTCTAAAATACACCTTGGCAACTTCACTTGTATTGCATACAAGACTGTGGTCGCAGTCTGTAATACAAATACTAACTGCAATTTAATTTTGAATATTTTACTGCGGCGGGAGGGCACTTTGAAGACTGCCTGGGGCAGCAAAACGCTAAGTCCGTCTCTGGCTTTATTTATAGTATTCACATCTTATGGTGAATTCCACTCGTAGATCGGAGCGCTTTCCAAAATCCGCGAGGGAGGTGAAATTCCGCTTCGTGGGACCTGCTCCGAATCGACGAGGGGAAGATAAACTCGCAATTTTGGAGCGACCTCCCCACACCCCTCCCCACCGCTTTCCCCTCCGCCATTCAAAATGGCCGCTGCTCGAAACTTGACAAGCCCACCAACGCCTCAGCTGACTGATCTTTCCGACGCAGAAATAAGACGCGACACAGGCCGGGCGAAATTATACGTACCACGGCGCCCATGTCGCAAATAACGAAAACGTCCGCGTTCGGCACCGTCACATACTTTTCGGCCGCGTCGAAGCGGCGGGGCACGGACAGCGATTGCCAGCGGTGGAGTTCAGATTTCTGGTACGACTTCCTGGTACACAGAGCTAACAAACCATCACTTGCACGGTCGTTGCCTAATCTCTTCTTGCTTTATTGCACGGGAAAACGCCGGCGGAATGCAGTGTAACAAGGTAAACAATCATTGGCTGCAGAATAAACAGGCCTAACCTTGCGTCTGCCTCCGGTTTTTCTGCCGTTCTTTTCTCGTTCTCCCCAAGATCACAGATGTCAGCCCTTACGATTTACCACGCTCCACAGTCCCGGCTTTGTATCCCTGATCTACGCGAGGTAGAAGCGTTCGAGCCGTCACAATCCCACGTAAACAACCGACGCACCCGAACAGATCCAACTCGACGACCCGACCGTGGCCCGACCAGCCTGCCGACCTCGCCAACCTCGCCGCGCATGCGCACTGCGGATTTAGAAGGAAATGACGTAGGGCGCTCTGTCAACTTCCGGAAAGATCTGTGAAATCCCGCAGAGCAAGTTCGGCGGAATTTGAGGCGCTCCGTGGAGCGGGCGTTGCCAGAGATCTACGAGGGAAAGATGACCAGCTCGAGCCAGATCTGCGAGCGGAATATGCGCGCTCCAAATGAAGCACTTTTGGAGTGCTCGAGATCTGCGAGCGGAATTCACCATTAGCGATAAAGATGTTCTACTTTATCGAGCTCTGTCAGCTTGGCCCTTTACAGGACGTCTTTCCCTTCAACCGCGGATCGTATGATCACGTTTGATGAACACGAGGCTAGGACGGCCTCAGTCAGGGTGCCCTCGAGTCTAGCTTGGCTATGCCGGGGACAACGAGCGAGAGTTCTACTCTGCACATGTTCCCACCCAAGGAGTAAGACAAGAAGGCTGGAGCTCTGCATACCTTGTCCACCGGTGCCAACCTTGTGCAGATTGTCGATGAGCACCGAGGAGTCCGTGTCCGAGAGGGGAAGGGCCGCCACGTCCAGGGGCAGTTCCGGCACCGAAGACAGGCCGTCCTCTCCTTCCAAATCGCCAAACACGTAGTCTGCCTGTGGGGCAACGCAGTGGGGAGAGCGGACTAGTGACAAGGACCCTAAAGGGAAACATCCCGTCGGCGTTTCTTAGGGCACAGTGCCGATCACATCTCGCCTATGCAGCTCCGTAGCTATAACAGAACAGTACTACGAGCCCATAGAATGAAAAGGCTGTCCCAGTTGACCGAGTACCAGACACAGAGTGGCGAAAAGCAACTCACATAGTTGATGAGCGCCTCCGTGATGTGGCACTGGTGAGACATGTCGGTGATCATGGTAAGCATGCTGTTGTCTGCCGTCCGGACAAGCGTGGGTCCAAACACGATTGCGAGGTTGCGGGCCTCCATCTAATAAAACAAGGCAGGAATTAAGAATGTTTAACGGGCACAAGCAACATAGTGAGTGTTATAGAGCACAACAGGTTCGTCAACAGTCAGTCAACTTGGTTCTCGATCACTCTGCTGCCCGACAAACCTGTCACATTGCGGGAACGTCAGCAGAACACAGGCCGCATCGACAATGTTGCCTTGGCGTGACAGCTTCCAGCAAACTGTTTCTTCATCCTTCCTTGCGCGCGAAACATATTTTACGCCCCAAATACATCTCATCTAGATTAGATCATGTCCATAAAGTCGGGATTCCATCGTGTAGAACTAATGCTTTTTTTTTCAGTCATTCTTTCCTCGTACATCAGTGGAGTGGAATGGCCTTCCCGCCCCAACAGCAACAATCAAAGATCCCCAGCAGTTCAAGAACGGCATAGCTAATATTGTATAACTAAGAGTCAATTTACTGTACTAATAATCACTGCATTTTTTTTTTAATTTATACTTATACATAGTATGTACCCACTCCCCTCTTTAATGCCTTTGGCCCTGAGGGTATATGAAATAAAATAATAAAAATAACCAGAAACAGCAGCAACCTGTGTTGGACGACGCGTGTTGCCCGGATCGGTGGATGAACGAATTTTGTGCAAACACAAAAAGCTTCGACGGTAGAGTGCCTGATCAGTAGTGTATGTTCTTTTCCAAGAAATGACTCGAGTAAAGGCCTGGCAAATGCTATTTAACAATATAATCGCGGCTGGGTTATGGAAAGCGATTGCCGAAAAGGTCACAGCACTGATTGTGAACATTCAAATGGACGTCGATATTAAAACTGCCAGCAGAGCAGTTAATAATATTGCTAGAGTAATAAGAAAAAAATGTTCCTACTCGCCCATTAAAAAAAAAAATTGCCCCTGTGCTGTACTAGCGTGGAAAAGACAGTGGCAGCACAGAATGTAATGTGGTGCTGGTGACCCAATAGTAATCTCGGGACATTTTGAAGAATGAGGCGACCACAAAGCACGCAGGAAAGACAAATGGATAGCGTCGAAAAATATTTATTCTTTCAACCGTTGGTGATGGCCGCACCATCTTGGTGTCGCAGTTTTCACGTCGGCTTCAGCCGAGCCCCACATTACATAAAACACTTTGGGGTACAATTGGTGCTAACCCCTTCTACGCCAGAAATGGAAATCGCATGGAATGCAGGACCATTTCGTAGGGCGGCATAAGTCATAAGAATATCAGCAATCTTATTTTCCCCAGTTAGGGCTGGCTAGTTCGTCAACGACTGAGAAGCGTTCCGATAAAAAAGAATGAAAAGTACCTCTGAGGTCAGTACCATATTTGCACGAATATAAGGCGAGGGCAGATTTTAATGCCCTCAAAAAAGAAAAAAATATATTACTATTATGAGTTGAGGGTTGCGTAAATTTCACACACTCAAGTGGCATAGCAGAAGTGAAATGGCAATGGAAATAGAAGAAATACAGTTGAACCTCGACTTAACGAAACCCGATTTTACAAATTTCCTAATTAACAAACAAATTCAGATTCCCTGCACAGCCTATGCGCGAGGTCTCCCTTCCTCGATTTTACGAAGTTACTGATTTAACAAAGTAATTAGCGGGTCCCGGTGAATTCGTTAAATCGAGGTTCAACTGTATCAGTTTTTATGTTTTGACTGCACTCATCCTGACTGCTCAGGTCCTTCCCTTTACGATCCACTTGGCGACTACGCAGATAAGCAGCAACACGGCAGCCGCTAGTTCTATTTCTCTTTTTCTTCCGCGTGAGCTCCTCGGCAGCCCACAATCCAAGCAAGGCACAGAAGCAGAAGCACCAACACACAAACACCAGACCACTCTGGAGCAGAAACTAAAAAATGCGCAGGAAGAAAAAATACTGCTGAACCCGATCATGTAGGATCACAGTTATTCTTGTTCTGGTCCCTCCGCATAAACAAACCCCTCATGTTGCACGATTGCGTAAAGAAACGCGGTAGGTGGTCTTAGCAACTGTGGTCTTGGCTTAGCTTGTGTTGACTTGACTTGGCCTGGCTCGGCTTGGCTTGAATTGGCCAGTGCCCGCATTCCCGCATGGCGCGTGCGCTGCGGCGTGCCCGCGTTGTAAACACAAAAGCGATAAAGAAATGCATTTTTATGTTTCTATTTGCCCGCCCGGCCACGTGGCCCAATAGCTAATAAATTCCCTCCCACACCGCTACTTCTTTTCCCACCCGATCTCCTTCATTTAGCAGGAGGGATGGCTTTCTCCTCTGACTTTCTCCAGACTTGCACACCTCGTGGCTGAACTCAATTCCGAATATAACGCGAGGTGCGTTTTGGAGCGCGTAATTCCAAAATAAAAACTCGCGTTATATTCGTGCAAATACGGTATTTCCAATCACTCAGAAGGGATGTCGTTCTGTGGTAGGCTTCGGTAATTCAAACGCACTGGCACTCTGTACAAGCAGATTTCCAGCGACGCTACACCGCACACGAACGGAGGTCAGAACAAAAAGACCGATCTCGCAGACCGTTTCGTTATATGCCACTACTACTGCCGCCATGCATTGTGGGAACTGTAGTTTTTCTGCAAGCGTGACAACCCCGCTGGGGATTTGAGCAAGCAAAGCACGAGGCGGCATGGGCTGTCTCGTGAACTGGCACCTGCCTCCTATGAACTACAGTTATGACGGTGTCATGCATGCGTAGAACTCTTAGTGAGATCGGTTTATTGGCAAACATAGTTGCAGGGCAACAAAAACATGTTTCCCGACAGTTGCTGTTGCCTCAATGTGACGTAGCCACCAGAAGCATGTTCCCCCCTTGTTGACGGACAAAGGTGTTCAAGTGTACTCTCGATGCGACAGCGCCGTTAAGTGCTGGACGCACAGTCAATAGCCGCATAGAATAAAGTCATGGATCAAAGAAATGAAGTCACGACAGCAAGTTCGGCTCACTGTATCGGTATTCAACTATTCATGTGTGTCACCTTCTTTCGTTCACAGCTTGACAAAACCATTAAAAAAACAAAACTTGCATTTCCGAACCAGGGAATTCGACACACTTCCAAAACTCAACGGTCGTTACAGGAAGAGCCGACCAGAAAGGCTGCAAGGTGGCAATCCGCTCGAAGTTCTAAGTGCACATTGCCTAAACTTGACCGAACGCTTACTTACGAAAGAAAACAGATTTCCGAGGGGAACGCTCCGAGAGTTACGTTGGCACGCCTTTATGCAAAGGGTGGAGCAAGCTTAACCGGTCCTTCCAGGCACTCAGGAAACAGCATGCATGTTCCGAGTTTGAATGGAGTGTTTACCTTGTTTGTAGTGCTGTGAGCCACCACCTTCTTGAGATGCTGCATATAGGAACTTGAGTGTTTCAAAGTTGTGGATCGGCAGTTCGTGAACCTGCAGGAGGATGAAAAGGAAACAAAGACCAAAGCAGCTTAGACATTACAGAAATTTCTCTCGAGTCTAGTTAAACAAAAATTTCAAAAGGACGGATATAAAAAAAAAAAAAAAACATTTCTGCGAGATTTATGATGCTACGAGGACGACAACACACAATCCTCACAAAGCGCGAGATGGTTCAAGTTGAACCTAGGCAGAATGTTTCATTCCGGCAACACTTCTGGGCAGGCATCTGGCATGTGGCATCTGGTCAATACCACCTACCGTATAAACTGGAATATAGGTTGAACTGGAATATAGGTCGACCCCTAATTTACAAGTTGCAAAAGCGAAAAATGTTTTTATGGCAAGAAAATGCAACCTTACCTTGGTAACAAAATTGGTCAAGTATATGGAAGGACGAGAAAACACGGCACATTTATGTGCCGTGTTTTCTCGTCCTTACATATATAGCGACCATGAGAGAGACGGACGCCACAAAACGAGAGAGGGCGAGAGAAAGACTGAAACCCACCAGTGCTCTGAGGGCAGCTAGCCGTTGGGCCCCTGGGTGCCCCTGGCGGCGGCGATGAGCGGGCGTACCTGCCGGCCAGGGGGTCCGGCAGCTGGCGGAAGAAGGCCTTGAGCAGGCTGGAGACCACGTGCACATCCCCCCAGCGGGGGTCCCCCAGGTCCAGCTGGTCCAGCCCCCATTAGCCGCCGCCGAGAGGCCGCCACCGCCGCGCTGTTGCCCGGGATCCGGCACACGCCCACCGTCTCCAGGCCCTTGGCCTCCACCACCCGCGTGCACAGGGACACCAGCCAGGGCACGTACTGGGGCACGGAGTGGGAGGGGACGGCCAACGGGGGCGGTCACTCCCGTCCGACAGGCAAGGAGCACCACATCGACTTCCATATGGTCCAGAATTTTATGTTTCTCTCCCTCTCCCTCCCCTCCCCCCTCCCTCCTCCCTCCCTCCCTCCCTCCCTCCCTCCCTCCCTCCCTCCCTCCCTCCCTCCCTCCCTCCCTCCCTCCCTCCCCCCCCCCACAAAAAAAGGAACAATTAACATAATATTTTTGTCCCGAAAAATAATTGAACAGAGCCACGAATGCGGTGCGCATTTCTCTCTCCACCTTTTAGATGCGGAGCATCTCTTCCTCTGGCCTATGTCCCGCGGCCTTGGCGTCGACGTCGTAGTCCGCACTCGCACTACGCACGCGCAACTCTCCTCCTTCCCTCTCTCCAACAGCTGCGCGTTACTCTCTCCGCTCGCTCTCTCTACCAGCTGCGTGCACTGCGCGTGCGTTCGCTTCTCCTCACACCGCGCACGCACGTGCAACTCTCCTCCTCTAGTCTCCTCTCCTTCGAAGTGTGAAAAAAAATAAACGGCGAGCGTTCCAAGTTTCTTTGCCGCGAGACCGCGACGAAGGCTAGCGTAGGGGGTAACGCTAGGGCAGTCGGTGGCGCCATCTCTCGACGTCAGCACGCAACTGACTCTTTCCTCGGAAACAACACGATGCTCTGCATCACCCCATGGTTCCCCTCGGGAAGATGGTGTAATTTTTTTCTCTCGTGCCTCTTCTCGAAGCCCCAAAACACACCTCTATGGGCAATAACGTGAATGTGACAGTTGAGAAACCATACTAACCGAGAATGAACCAACAAAGTTCTATTGTCTTGGTTCGTTACCAATAGCAGCAACTGTTTTATTTAGTCACGTAGCGGGGCTGCTTCCATTTATGCCACTAATGGCTGCACTCAACTCTAACTATCCCTTGTATTGATAACATATTACTGCTATTACAGACTAAGCAACAGTGTCCCAAATAACACAGCCAGATTGATATTTCAAGCGCAGGCATCCATGGACGATCGCCAATCAAATCTTTAAAGGTTGCAATTTCAAACAGAAACCTTTCGTGTGTTGCAAGCTCCAAGGGGCTTACGAGAGTTGACAGCATTGAGCCCCAAGCTTCACTGCATGTCTCAATTGCAGACATGTGCATTTTAGTGTTTCGTCCACATGCAACTGGGAATAGGGACCCACCTGGTTGTCCAGGGAAGGGGGGCACTCGTGCAGGGGAACCCCGATGCTGTGCCCCTTGGGTGGCAGAGATGCCAGGGAGCCGTGCAGCCTCTTCCAGCTGTGCACCACCTTGCCCCGCCACATGTGCACTGCCTTCAAGGAAGGTTCGTCTGCATTGCCAAGGAAGGCGCCACGCCGCACCGCTGCCGTTAGGAATCACGGCAGACCAAACCGCAATAAGACACTCTTCGTGGCCGCAAGGTTTCGGAAAGAACCCACGCCGAAACCTCAACCGCAGCGATGCTCTTCTTATGGCTAGAACTTTTGAACTCTTGACATCTTATACCAACTGCTAGAGTCAGTCTAAGCATTCGGAATATATTGTCTATTTTTGCACCATGAAAAACATAGCTTTGCCCCAATAAACACCTGGGACATGGCTCTATTCTCCTCTCACCCCTAAACTCCAGTGTTGGGCAAAGTACATCTAAAAAGTACTTGAAGTACAGTATGAAGTGTGTACATCAAGTAGTATGTATGCCAGGTGCAATGTACTTGAAGTACTAAATACAATGTACTTTCAAGTACACTTTTTAACACAATCTTTCATGATGTCCTTTCATTTCCCTAGACTTATTATTATTTTTTTAGGGGCGAAGCTCCTTAGGGGCTAGCCATGTCCGTATGTCCGTCCGCCGTAGGCCGGCGTCGGGTGCTCGTGCTTCTGCTCGTGAGATCTCGTGCTTACGAGCACGTGAGCACATGCTCACGTGCTCGTGTAGGGCAATAAAAAAGAAAAAAAAATGATAAAAAATTACGAGCTCGTGAGCTCACGTGCTTGTGTAGGGAAAAAAAAAAAGAAACAAAGATGAAAAAATGATGAAAAAAAAATTGAAATCTGTTTGCGCAGCGACAGGACGAGTAGGGGGCGCTGAGATGTGGTAGTAACTCAAGACCTGGGGTTTCTCTCATGGATGAAACGTTGCATGTAGCCGCTCAGCGTCTATACAGGAGAGGGCGCTGCGGTCAAATGCGTATATAATCGCGTTAAACTTTGCATGCATTGGCTCAACGTTTATAGACGAGAGGGCGCTGCGGTCAAATGCTCAAATGCGTATATAACCACGTTCCATACCACACATTCTCTTTCTGACATGGATGAAAACGAACGAAAGGCTCGGCATGCTGCGGCTCAGTGTCTACGCAGTCAAGCACCACCAGAGCTTCGCCCCAACCAACATCATTCACCACGTGGAGATGCGGTCAATTTTTTTTAACTGGTAGGTTATGCTTTAGAGGGGCACTGAAGCCATTTTTGAAGAAGGTTGTTTTTGATCTTATATTGTTTAAAATGTGTTAGTTCCCGCATATACCAGGTCCCATTTTACAAAACCACCTATTCATCTCAGGGCAATAGAAAAACATGTGGACTTTGTTTTCTTGCAGACTACATTCTGTGGACCAATGAAAGCCCTACAATATGTGCAGATTCCGAAGGATTTTATTATAACTCTTTTCGAAGAGAGTCTGATAGGTTCACATTTGGATAAAACTCCTCTTTTTCTCCGCAGGCGAAGCCATCGCTTGCAACTCGCCGATGAACGCCCTTCGTCGACCATTTCACTAGGAAGAAAATTCTTCCCAAAAGGGGCGTGTCGCAAACTTTGAACACGCTTTTAACGAGGAAATATGCTGCGCACGATTGTGGTTTCGGGGTTTTTGGGATGCTTACAGCATCTAGATTGAGTTGTCACCGCAAATGAACGATCTCAGAATTGACTTCAGTGCCCCTTTAAGGGTAATCGGGGTGCATCACTTATTTTCAGAAATGGCGGCTGATATTGGATAACGTCAAATGGCTTCAGAGTTGACAAAGCATCATATTGTGATCCAAATTTAACAAGACCAAATTTGGGGAATGTACTTTAAGTCGGGGGTTGTACATTCCTCAGAAAGTACAAAAAAAAGCTTTGAGTATAAATATTCTAAACCTCCTTGAAGTAGTAGTATTTTAAGTACAGTACAATGTACTGAAGTACTTTTTAACACTGTTAAAGAAGCACTGACACACAAAATCGTTTTTTTTTTAATTATCCGAAACGATTGAAAACGATTCCTGGACATCACTATCAAAATATGAAACTTGGAAATTCCAGATTTGTGAAGAAAGAAAACAATTTCCTAATGCCGAATTTGAAGTTCCTGCGCGATCTGCGCCAGTGCAGTGATGTCAAATATTGAGCCGTCCCGCGACTCGAGTTTCTCTCGCATCTCCGAATCACTGCCACCGAAGTGTCGTGCTCGCCCGGTGTCGCACAGACAACCGGTTTCCTCCGTGCGTGCCGCCTATCACTGCGAGCAGACGACACTTGATTTTCTAGTTCGAAGGTCTTTTAGGACCCTTTCAGCAATCTCAAATTCTTTGAAACGGTGCGAGGTTGAAGAGAACGCGCAGTGGACTTTTGTGAGCAACATGAGAGGCCATGTCGCGCCGGTTCTGCATGAAAGGCTGCCCTGGCAGAGTGACAACCAAAACTATGGTACACAGACACCAAACCCTGTTGTTCTGACCGTACGACGATTTCCTTTTCGAAGTCAGAGTGGTCGTCAGGCACCGAGAACTTTGTTATGATTCCCCGACTCCTCGATCATTCCCAATGCTACATGTTCCGAGCGCCGTCATGTTTTCCGAGGTAGTTTAAAATGCCAGGAGACACCATCACTTCCGGATTCCGATTTTTGATATATCAAAAGACGATGCGTGGAAATAAACACACCATTCGAAGGGGCGCTCCAGGCACCGAAAATCGGACGCGGTACGAAAATGTTTGTCCGTTGGCGATCGTGAAGTGCGCAACATAAGCGTGTCGTTGCCGGACAGAAGCCGAGGGACTGCTGACGAAGATGTGGTAAACCCGGCGGTCGGAAACGCGTTCTAGGACCTCCGTTGCGCCGGGACCCACCTCCGAGGGAGGCCCTCCGGGACTTGACCCTGGGCGACCCGCTGTTGGGGGACCGGTGCCTGAAGGCCAGCTTCTTGACCGGCCGCACCACGGGCATGGGCGACAGGCGCCCCTGGCCGGCCGAGGAGCCCTGCTCAAAGGCCGCCGCCTTCTCCAGGACGCTGCGGTCGCTCAGGATGTCCTCCACCTGCGCAACGTCCGAGAAAGACACTTTGCACGCCGGCCTTTACGCTAAGGCTTCGCAATGCAGACTCGAGGATTACGAGCTCCGTTCGCCGCCTTGGCCAGTTATGACATGGACTGACATTGTGCAACGTGCAATTGTATGACGGAAGCCAATACCGAATGATCCGCGTTAGAACATCCCAGGTTAACAGTCATTAAGTACTCGCCAAATTGACCCTCCTTTCATGCGGTGGAGAGGTAACAAGCCATTTTAAAGCGAAGCTACTCCCCATCACCAAATCTGGTTTTAATGCACGGTAGCCCTTGAAACAAAACCTTACACAAACTTTTTGTCCAGTGTTTTTTTAATGGCAGTGGTTTCAAGTAAGAAAGTCTGATACCGTGGAAAGCACCTTGGAAAATGTTTGTGCTCGTTTCACAAATACAATCGTGTTTTATTAATATGAATGCCCCACTATATAGAGAAAATTTTCGGGAACGAGTTTGCTAGATACGTTCATCTTGCTCTCATTATTACGGACAACTCGCATTACATACAATTTTTTAGGGGGAATGGAGGTGCCCACATTAAGCGGACACAACCGTAGTGACAAATGCGCTAATGCTCGTGGTGCGTGCCTCGCACACTCTGACAAGTAAACAGCGGTGCAGCACTTGCTTGTGCCACGTGTCACGCTCGTTTGCACAACCAAGGTTGTCTGTACAGTAAAAAAGATTGTTTGCACGACGAATGTTGTTTGTAAAGTAAATTCCAATTAATTCAAACTCCAGGAAGCCAAGAATTTTGTTTGAATTATCAGAAATTCATCTAAGTATGATGAAAGATAACATTATGACTTGCAACGTGGATGGCTACACATACAAAGCCGATATTTTATTATTTCTTCTACACAGGCCTGCCAATCGTAAGCAGGTGTGCCACACATGAAACATTTGTGAAATGTATGATATAAGTTTATACATCTCTCAAAAAATGTTGTCTATTGTGGACTGTTTAGACAGCACACGACACATTAAAACAAAATTAAGTTTGTTCATCCGGCAAGAAACTTGTCTATTACGGACAATTAGCCACATTGAGCGCGCTTCCTACCCAGCGCCAATGGACCACCGAGAAGCAACAACCACGGAAGCGAGCTCCGAAGGGTGTTGCTTCTCGCTTGGAAAGAAATGCGCCCAACGGGGCCGCAAGGACAAAACGTGTGAATTACACGAAAACGTCGTTCTAGTTAAAAGGCTTTTAGATATATTAAAAACATAGCGGGACAACCCAAATTTTTTTTTTAATTTGTTCGAATTCACCTGAGGTATGAAATATCCGAGTTTAAATTATCGCGAGCCTACTGTACTTGTGAGAAGTGCGAAGGGCAAGTTTTATTAACCCCCAACCATTTTGGACGAGCCTAGCTCGTCAACGTGGAGCCGTGCCCGAACCATTCAGGACGAGTATAGCTCGTCTACTTTCCCTGGTTCACGTACCCAACCGTTTGGAACAAACTAGGCTCGCTCATAGCCTAGTTTGCGGCTCTACCAACAAACGGCAGCATTGCATTTTTAAAAAATTTTGCTCATTTTGTTTGTGGCTAGAAACTTGATTCAGAAGGCAACAAATGTAATTTTGAAGACAACAATTAAGCAGTTGAGGGTCGGAAATTCCCCAAAACTAAAAACGGTTAAGGGGTCAAGGCGCTGCGAAATGGGTCCCAAAAGCCGGACCGTGCAAGCCGTGCCCACCTCAGAGTCCTCGTTGGTGATCTGGCGGAGCGCCTCCACCCATTGGATCATGTTGGAGTGGTTGTCCGCCTGGAAGAGGTACTCCGTGCCGGACTCCATGCGCAGCCGGAACACGTGCTTGCGCTTGGTGTAGTCCCGGGCCACGTCGCTCATGGACGTCCGCAGGGACAGGTGCGACCCTTCCCCAAAGTCTATTGTCTGCCGAGGGAGAGAGGGCCACGTGCCGGCATTAGGGCAGCGTCGGAGAGTGGCTCGAAAGTCGAAGCGAAGTACAACGAAGCAAATACAGTGCAATCCACTTACAACGACAACAGGTCTAACGATGTACTGCTTATAACGATCAGTTTCTAGAGTTTCTAGACTAGAAACGCTCAGTTTCTACTCTCGATAGAACTATAATCGGTTATAACAACTGAAGTGTTCGGGTTTCCTCGTTATCATCATAAGTGGATTGCACTAGTGCTTTGGCAGGGGAGCGCTTAAAGGAACAATGAACTGCCAAGAGAAACCTTTTTAGGAGCCTAGATAGGATATGTATGTCACAAAATAAACATTCACAAGAAAAAATAAATTTGTAGTGCCATAACTAGGTTGCCAAAATAAAAGATTGTCATGAAGTTGTTCCTCACTCAAAAATAGCCTTACGAGGTAAATATTGCGCTAAAAACCTTTCTTTCTCGGGAGAGTTCGTCTTGCGAGAATATGTCTGTCCTATCCGAGCACTTTTTTAAAAAAGCTAGAGCGCATAAACAAGACCGATTCTCATCCCCTGTTTTCTGAACGGCAAGCCTAAGCCAGAGTGAAAAAACTTGCTTCATGGTCTCTCCAAGGCCTGCCTTATTTCACTTTGTTTCACATTAGGCGCGACCGAAACTCGCAGGATCTTTGCAAGCAACCTTGCACAGATCCTGCCGAGGCCTGTTCTGCACAGAAAAGGGGAAAAGCACCTTCCGGTCTTTTAAGATGTAAACCTTGTCTCCTCTCAGCACCAGCCAGACGGGCCTCCAAGAACGGTCGCTTGACCTCTGAAATGAACAACGAGTGCACCAATGCCACGTCTTCTGGACATCCGCGACAGTAGCCGTAACCCGCTTTCCACAAAAACGGACACTCCTCCGCACCTTCGCCGTCCACAAGGACCGTCTTGCAGGCTAGCCAGCCCTGGACGTCGCCTGTGATTTCCGGGTCTTCCGTTGTCCCGTTTTTGACTTCGCTGGCTTGCGACGGTGCACTTGATGCCTGGATACGGCGAGAAAAAGAAAACGGACGAACCAGTTTTACATTGTGCAGTTATGAACAGGGTTGCCTGCTTTTGGCACTGACTGATAAACACGGCCGAGCATATGCAGAATATCGTTCCGAGAGACTTCCAACTTAAGATGAAGGTTACCGGAAATTTTATGCACTATGCGGCGTAGAGTTTAAGATTGTCTTATGCGTAAGTACTGCGCAGTTGAACGAAATGTAGACTTTGGTAATTTAAACTTTCACTGTCCCGGCATATGCAATCGAGAAGGCTGAGGTAGCAATAAAAGAGAGAGTACATGTCTTACATTTTGTGCTTCTGTACTTTCACCTAACTTTAAGCCCCACTGTTTGCTTCTTCGGTCGATTTTCTCAGGTATTACATACTAAAGCAGCAGCCATCTTGGCAAAGTGAACACTGTATTATTACACCAAATCTGACCAAAAATAAATGGCAAAAACCAGAAACCGTAGTTACGTCGCCAGGTCAATTTCTGTCCCCTCAAACTCGAAAGGAAGAAAACAAAAATAGATTCACCTTATCTCCAAAGAATGCCTTTAGCTTTTGAATTCTATGAGATCCACTTGGAGTTGATGATGTGCTTTGAGGAACAGAGAGAAAGAACAGAAAATATTAGGAATCATATCCAAGCAAATAGTACAACTAAATGTATTTGCGATAAAGTTGCTTTTCGAACGAGCAAATGTAATACAATACGGGCAGGAACCGAGAGAAAGGAGGAAATGAGAGCGCGTGGGGACACCAGTGCCACGAGCCCCGACTGGAATGATTAGTGGGTAGACGTAAAGCTAGCTGCCCTTGTCTCTGCTCGCTGCTTGCTCTTCGAACGCGTTCCAACGCGTCCGGAAAGCGAGCAGAGATAAAGGCAGCTAGCTTTGCGTCCACCTACAAATCATTCCAACCGGAGCACCGTGTTCAGACGTCCCCACGCTCTCTCGTCTCCCCTCTCCCTCAGTTCCTACCCGCACAGCCATGTTGCGAGCCTTTATGTGCAGTTGGCGCTCCACGAAGAATTGTCACTTAAACAATAAAAAGCCTAGAAACTGAATGGCACACAAAAGAAATGTAGTCACAGCAGTAAACTATTCAGGCAATCCAGAATCAAGTGGATCCATAGCACCGCCAGATGATTTCGACATCCACTGAAATTATTTGAGAAGCCTGATGCACATTGTGACCCAGCTATCCAAGTCATTGAAGCGTACACATGCAATTGAGTGAAGCTACCATGCAATACGGGAAAGACGAGGAAGCCACAACTGAACGAAGGCCTAAAAAAGCTAAGCATAACAGAAAAGAAAACGACGTGTCCACCGAACGCTTGACGGAGGCGACCTAAACTTCTAGATCGGGCGATAGATGGACGGTCGGCCCACCTGGAAATGGAGTGCTGCTCGTCCTCGCTGTGATCAGACTCGAGGTGCAGCCGTTCGTTGGCGGTCGCTCGTAGGTAGGAAGTTCGTCGGGCAGGATGGGCCTTGTCCTCTGCACCAGCAACACGTGCACGACCGTCACGCAATGGGAGCCCCGTGGCGGGAAGGCACCCCCCACACAAGGCAAAACTCCCGACAGGCATGTACGTCGACATTATCTGTGGCTTCTAAAGGCCCGTTCACTCTCTTGCGACCAAGAACAACCAAGAGAGACGAGACCTGTTGAAACCTCTTATAATTTCTTAGGACGAGAGAATACACTGGCACCCTGGCGCCATCTATGCGGTGACCCTGGAACTGCATTTCACAAGAGCGAAGGTTTTGCGGGTTTTCGGAGGTCAAATGTGCATAATACCTATAAGAAAGGCTTGCTTATAACGTTGACAAAGGTTTTTCGAGCCAAGAAAGAAAAGATAATGCACGAGAGAAATAGAAAATATGCCGGACCACCGAGTCTACACTGCTACCCGATAGATGGCGCCAGTGTGTCCTCTTGTTGTAAGAGGTTTCATGGCACCAGCTTCTAAGAGGTCGCAAGAGTGTGAACGGGCCTTAAAGCTTTCAAACTAGGCTCCTTGGTATAAAGGAGGCCCTGGGGATAATTCCGAGACTTTTTATGTGTTTACTGCCTGATCGTCTCTTGTTCCCAAGAGAGCGCATACAATAAACTTGAGGCAAAACTTCTGCTATCTGGGAAAGGGAAATAGTAATGCGACGGGCACACACGCAGAACTGCATTGTGCGGAGGCATATTCCCCTCAATTGGCTCATTTTCTGTTTGAATGGTTAGTTGGACAGGCAATCATTTGTTTAGAATAGAACTGGTGCGAGTTTTATTTAAAATACCTCTTTGGCGAGTCACAGCCGCAAAATTATACTTCAAAAGTCGCTTCAGCATCCCTTTAAGGGTGAAATATACATAAGCAGCACTTTCACCCAGAGATTTATAAAATTTCGCAAGACTCTAGATCGGGGGTGGCCAAGCCGCTAGGCTCGCAGAGCCGCATGCGGCTCTTCCCATGTTACAGTGCGGCTCGCGGCTCCCTCCCCAACCTTCCCCCTCCCCTCCTCCGCCTCCCTGCCGGTCGCACAGCACGTCCCCGAAAAGAGAAATGGAATGCGTTTTAAATCGAAAGGCGGGTTGCGGTTTGGTAGTCTTGTGCTACTGCCTTACGTACAGTTGGACTGCTTCTGACTCGGATATACTGAAAGCAGTTGGAGTTTCGTTTACTGCTATTTACAAAAATTTGCCCCCCCCCCCCCCTCCCCTTGGAGGCTCGTACGCGAAACTCTTGGAAGTTCCGTAGCTTTGTTTGCGGCTCTAGGCCGGGTCTGCCTGGCCATTCCTGCCCTAGATCATTGTTCAACGTCCCAGATATGAGGTGTTAAAGGGGTTATGACACGAAAATTAAACAGATAGATTATTCTTGAAACGGAATGTTCATAGGCTACTTAGTATATACACCAAGTTACGCTGATTTTTAGAGCTCTGATAATTGCAATAATCAATTTACCAATTTTTATCATTTTCATCTGGCGACCAGGCAACACTGCCCAAGTTAGTCACACCACGGTGTCCATAAACCATGTGATCATGAACACTCTCATTCTGGGCACCCCCATGATTGCCCAAGCTCTCCTCGCCGCAGTACGATCAAAACCGCTCATGCAAACCTGTAATCCGAACGCTATTCTCGCTCTTGCCCCCGGCCCGTTGACCTTCCACCCTACATGCGCCTGCGAGATATTCCCGGACGACGGTGACCATGGCGAGTTCGTCCGTAACTCGCCGTCACTGGAGCTGGTCGCCAGCGGGTCGCAGTCAAAATGAACAGCTTCCAACATCTCTTGATGGCAATCACTCTAACCGCTACTGCGATCAGTGTCGAACACTTTGACAAGGCGAGCGATGCCGTAGATGTAATCGTCACGGACCGCATGCTCGAAACGCGGAAGGTAAACAAGGAAGCTGAAGCTCGAGACGCCAAGAGTGTCAAGTCTGTGAGTGCGTGCAAGGGGACGATGCGTGGAAGGCTTGCTACGTAGCCAGCTTCCAGCTCCGCATATAAATCGATTTACCCACGAAACTATCGCGCCATTTTCAAAACAAATTTGGCAGGATTATAGGAACATACAATGGGTCCTAGCAGTAATGTTATCTCATATTTCATTTTTGACGTGTCATAACCCCTTTAGCCACAATTCAATGCAATTTATAAGTTACACAAAGCAATAATGATTAATTGGGATACCAAAATTATTTGTTCATATACTGTAAAACCCTTAATGTTCGCGAGCCCTTAATTTTCGCAAATGTCGCGAATTGAAAAATTCGCAAAATTTAAGGGCACGCGAAAATTTCGATCTTTAAGAATTTCAATGCAGGCATCTGGAATTCGCGAAATTTAGTGGCCGCGATTCTGTCCTTTGTGACCGATTCGCGAAAAATAGGGGCCTGTGAAATTAAAGAATTTTACAGTATCTCAGGAAACACTCATGCAACTCTTCCATGCCCACATGCACCACGCCAAAAATATATGCAAATTCATAAAAGGTCGGCAGATTATATTTTTCTTCTCATAATTACATGCTTGGGGAGTAAACCAGATCGGACAAATGGTATGCAGAGATTTCAAACAGGCCCCACCAGATCCGATTGGGTGCTGACGTATAGGATGCGTACAAAAAAGGTGAGGCTATATGTAAAAGACCGATTCTATAGTCCGTTGCAACCTAAGAACGAAGGGCGAGGGTAAGACGGGCCGGGAGGAAGCAGACGAAACACTAAAGAGAGAAGGAGGTTTCCCTCTCTTCTCCAGTGTTCCATCTGCTTCCTCCTCCCCGCCCGTCTTACCCTCGCCCTTCGTTCTTAGGTTGCAACAGACTATAGTTGCAAATGGTTGTCCTCTGACTGCCATTTCTCTCATTCTCTTTTAGCAACCTCATTTCAGTTCTCATATCAGAGCCCTTTCAACAAAGTTCCGACATTCAATGCCCATGCAAAAACAACCTTCTTCAGATTCATGCAGAAGATTTGAGATCCCCCTTGCACATGCCACCTACTGCAGAAACTGCCTACAACATCGTCATGAGCAGCCACTGACATCAAAACATGCATGCTCTAGCAGTTAATGAAGCATTACCTTTCGAACCATTTTTTCTCCTATATACAACTGCTGAGGCATCATCAGACGTCACTGAGATATAACCATCCGCTGCAAAAACAGTTAGAAAAAAGCTTCGCTGTAGTCATTGAACAAAGCACTGGTTAGCAACAAATGACATGTTCAAGCTCCCTCCACACAGCACAGAGAAACCCAAAGTTCCCAGAGATCAGTATCCCCTGACATATTGCTGCATGGGCTTCTGAACTTACTGCAAAGTTAAAAATTGCAAAAGTGTTCAGAATGTCTCCTGCAGAAAATTAAAGAAACTACTAGGTACTCAGCAGTGAGTGCACAAAACATTTGCTACTTAAATTTGGAATTCTGGTAAAAACGTAGAGGGGTTGGGTTGCATGTATCATGCATACATGTCATGACAAGTGGCAGGTGACACTTGCCACATCGGTTTCTGAAAGAGGAGGTTCCTAGGAAGGTTAACTTCTTCCTATCGTGTATCAAGATATCAGGTGAAACCAGACCAACTGACAAAACGCCTAAATACAGCAACATACCAGGAGTCCAACACGGCACAAGGTCAGTGTTAAAACATCCCATAACAGGGCAACACAGCTGTTCTGTTACACTAGCAAAGAAAGTCACCACCAGGCACGATGGCAGTTAACCAAAGCAATGCCAAAGTACACACCAAATGCTCAGCTAAACACAGGCCACTCAGAAAAGAACTGCTAAGGAGGTCTCCCAATGGCATCTAACCAGAGAGTCCAACACGGTTGTTTGAACCCTGGATGGATGCTATCTCGAATTTCACAAACAGCTCAGTCCCCCGAGCTAACACCAGACCCGATGCGGCACATGCATGCATTCCCAGAAGCTAAAACCTTGCGCCGGTAGCCTTGTAGTTGTACGAAAAAACCGCATCGGCCACCGCACATCGGGGCAAACCACATCGCACGTCCAACACCGGCAATAGCAACCACGGCCGTTGCCAACGAAAAGCAAACTCACTCTGGTAGGCTCCGCCCTCTTCCAGTCCGACGTCGTCTGCTCCGTCCGCATATCCGGAGAGCGTGCTTTGGTCTGGCAGCGACGCAAAGGGTCGCTCTTCCCGCAGCGGACTGTCGGGCGACCGGTCGAACGAGGGCACCCGCGACGTCGGCGAGGACAGGGGCAGCAGCCGGTCGTAGGCCCCGCCCACCGACAGGGAAGACGTCTCCGAGGCGGTCTCCTTACGCCCTTCCCCGTCCATCTCCTCGAACCGCGCCGCGCGCACCGACACGATCGGCACGGGACACCCCGATGTCAGCCGTGCCAGCTCACTCCGGTACAGCTTCATCCGCTCCAGCGAGCGCGCCAGTAGTCCGCCGGACTCGAAGAGATGGAGCCGCTGCGCCACGAGGTTGAGGGACGACTGCTCCGGCAGTGCCGTCTGATGATGCTGGACCGCCGTCGACATTGTCGTTGTTGTCGTCGTCACCGCAGCAGTCTGCTTGGGCTCGCCTTCCTCCACGCTGCCAATGCCGCTGTCCGTCTGCCCGTGCCAACCGTCATCCGACCTCTGTGCAAACCGCGTCTGCCCGCCGAGGCATGTGGGCACACTTGTGCTCGGCGGCATTTTGATGCCTGCCGCGCCGCGACGCGGGTCGTTGCTGCTTGCGTTTGTGCTGGCGTTGTTGGCGCCGTACGACGGGTAGCTCAGCGACATCGGCTGGGACGTGAGGCCGAATGCGGTGCCCTCTATCGTCGGCGCGGTCGTCGTCGCTGTTGTTGCGGGTTCGGGGTCAAGGCCAAAGAAGAGGCGGCGTGCCGGGTTGACCGGGCGGAAGTGCGTGCCGGCCAGACAATGCACAGGGGAGGTGGGTTCGGAGGCGCCACAGCGGGAGAGCGCGGACGTGTTGGCGAGGGTGGTGCGGAGGGGAGAAGACTCGGCGCGGGTGGTCTCCGCCGACCAGAGGGGCTGTGGCAGGCGCCGCACGGGCTGGTAGGCCGAGCTGGCGAAATACTGCGCAAGAGAAGGGGCATTCGCAGTTGGTGCTTTGTCCTCGGCAGATATTCGAGTTCAAGATTAAAGTTTGCAATGCAACGACGTGACGACACGTGCCAGTCTAAATCAACAAACCCTTAGAGGCGTGCGTCCCGTCTTCTAAGTGAGCAGGTACCGCCACCGGTACGCAAGCAAGCAAGTACGACTTGGTAGATACTAAACGGGTGCATCCGAGCACCTGACACCTCTGATAGTTGGAACACAAAAGGTGTACAGTCGCCGACCAATTTTTGGACTTCGTAGGGACCGAAGAAAGTGTCTGAATAATAGAGCAGTCTGAAAAATCGGCAGATTAAAGAACATGCAATTATTACATCTAAGCGGGTTTAAAAAAGCCGTAAAGAGTGCCTTGCTTCAGGTTATACCTGTGCACCTTGTTTGAGGTTACACCTCCGTTTGCGTTCGGCAACTTTCTATTAGCTTTAAAATCGCTGCCTTCTTTCTGCACTTCTTAGCAACACATCGTGGCGCAGAAAAAAAGATTGGCAATGACATACAAGCCTGCGCAGTCCGAAAACACGATTCACCGAGACGGGATTGATATGAGAAGCACAAGTACCCGACTACAATGGCGAATGAACAAAGCAAAATGGTAACAACAATGATGGTAATAATGACACGCAGTTAGAGAAAGGAAAAAACCCATTCAGCGTCACTAGCGGTAGGACTTAGCACTACTCACGTAGCACTGCCAAACCAAGCCAATCCATGTGCAGCCAACATAGAATCTAAAATGGCCACTTCTCGGTGGTGTTTCCCGCTGATCGCTCGCGACGATTTTGTTAAAAAATTGAACTTTCGGACTTCAAGCTGTTTTAAACATCGGTCGTGAATATGCACTAATCCTTTCGGGTAACCCACGGTTCCCCGTTTGAACCGAAATATCAAACAAGTCCAAATTATCATCGTCCGAAAAATCGGTCGGCAACTGTGCCTCGAGAGTTTGAGCCGGCGAGGCTTTGCAGTGCAAGTCTACACTAAATGTGAAAGGCAAAAGTGCAAAAAAGAGATTCCATACCAATTGCAGAATATCGTCTTCCTTCGGCACGACCAGCAGCTGTAGCGAGGGGCCACTGGAAATGAAGAACACACAGCGTAACTTCGTACAAACATTGAGAAGGACATACAGCCCAAAATCCATAAATTTCATGAAAAAACTGAAATACGACAGAATGCAACTGGCCACGGGACGAAGTGCTCACCACTTGTGTATGAGCTCAATGACCTGCCCATACGAGCGTCCCGTCACGGGCTGACCGTTGATGGAGACTATGCGGTCGCCAGTGACCAGGCCTGCCCGATCGGCAGCGCTCCCGGGACGCACCTCCCGCACAAAAATGGTGTCCATGGCCTCCTGCTTGTGCTGGTCCCACGTCGGGTCTGCGACACACGCGTCCCCCTTCGAGCACATGTCAACTTGTCGGATGCGTGCCGAGTTGGCGTTCGCAACCTTGTGCATGTGCCTTTCCGACCCTTGTTCACATGTGTGAGCCTTAAAGGACACATGCAAAGGAAAAAAACTTTTTTTATTTTAAACAGGCTAGATGGAAAAAGTATATTATAAAACAAATGTACAACGAAAAAAAAACAAAAAACTTTGAGCTATATTTACGGTTTATAACATATTTGTAGTTGGCGCCCGCGGGAGCCGCTGCCGGTCACGTGGTAGGCCCGCGCCGCCGCGCTGCGTCGCCGCCGCCGCACGCTGAGCGTTGTGCGATGCCGCTTCAACGCGTTTCTCCACGCTGCCGTTGCCGCCGCCGCACAAGTTCGTCTGCTTCGAGGCGCCGCTGCCGTCATCTGACCGGTGCACAGGTCTATCACGTCAGCTTGCACTTTTTCAGGAGTTTCCTTTGGGCTCTAAAAGTTACTTGTTATTCGTTTTTTGTTGCACTTAAAACAAAGATGAATAAGTAACTTTTCGAGACCATAGGAAGCTTCCAAAGATTGCAAGTACCACGTGACAAATAGCGGCCAGTCACGTGATAAATAAGGGCCACTTTTCCGCGGCGCCCGCGGGTGCCAACTACAAATTTGTAT
This sequence comes from Ixodes ricinus, assembly GCA_037355805.1. Classification (NCBI taxonomy): domain Eukaryota; kingdom Metazoa; phylum Arthropoda; class Arachnida; order Ixodida; family Ixodidae; genus Ixodes; species Ixodes ricinus. The sequence continues at coordinate 47,664 of JAZHYW010067923.1, forward strand.
AGCGCCGTAAATATAGCTCTAAAATTATTTTTTCTTCGTTGTAAAATTGTATTATGACATCCTTTTTCTATCTAAGCTGTTTAAAAAAATGTTTTTTTCCTTTCCATGTGTCCTTTAAGACAGGCTCACACATACAAACAGCATTACCTCAGTGCTCAATCAACACCATCGAAACCGCACTGATGCAGCACTGTCTCAAACACAATTAGCAGTGATGCAACGGTGCACCAGTATAGCGCGAAGATCAGTGATTTTTCCACCGCAAAATTAGCGATGCACTGTGTGTGTGAGCGGGCCTTTTTTCGCCACGTACCGCAAGGTATTGTAGAATGGCACCGAATTAGCCCAAGTCCCGAACGACTTCCCGTCTAAAACGCAAGCGTCGTCTGCTTTGCCAGAGTCGTGAAAAGTTAATTGGCGGAAGGCACAGAGCTTTTCGACTCGGTGACTGTTCAGTTCCAAGAGTTATACCCTGCTCCACTTTAGGTGTGAGCGTAGCAGAAGCTGCAAGAGCGAGCTCCGGGCTTTCGACGTACTTGCCGAGCTGACACGCTCGTGCAGTACAAGCATCGTTCGAAGTGGCATGCTTGCGCTTGATGCTTTGACTTTTTTGTAGAGCATAAAGTGAAACAAACAATAGTGCATATGAGAGGAGAAGAAGAAGACTTCTTGACAATGATTCAAGGAGGTTGAAGCCACCTTTGGTTCAGAAAGTTAGGACGACCTGCTGCAGAACTTCAAGCTGCTTTTTGTCTTTCACTGGGAACTGAGAAAGGGTTCTTACTATGCTCTTTTCAACCTTCAACGGGAAGAATTGGCCAAGCCAATTTGGCGACAAGAATCTGCCATGTAACATCACGCCCTGCATACTGCTGCACCATATCGTGAGCTCACGCAATGCCCTGTCCTAGCATCTTGCCTATTCAGCTTGGACGTCTCAGATCATTTCGGAGACATCCTGATCCTGGTGAACACAATAATGAATTTTATTGTAATGTTTAGGTAGTAAACAACTAAGCTTTTCTTCTTTTTTTTTTTAGCTCATTATTTGGGTGTTATTTTATTAATAAAATTTAAAAATGCACATTCAATACCACATTGTAAGTTTATGAAAAATTACAACACATCCAGTGAACGAACTGATTTATGCAGCCCATAAATTGACTGGCACAATGCAAATATTCACCCACTACTTCTAAATTAAGCAGAGCATAATCTTAACAAAAACCAAAAGGCAGCCTCTAGACACGAATCAAACATTCTACAGTGGGTCACGGGAATCTTGCGAACGAACCATTAACTGTACTTAAAAAAACCAAACATCATACAAAAAAAAAACACACAAAAAAAAAGTTTTTAACGAAACTTTTGCTTTGACTCGTGCTTATTGAACAAACAGCCCGACAATTCCGATTACTCCCCATCACCAAGCGTTCCATCAAAACAACTCACACTCACAAATATTACTGCAAAGCGAGGTACGTTTCGTTCGAGACAGCAAATCCGGTAGCGTAATCCTGCCACGCCCCACCCCTACAGATTCAAAGCAGGCCGTACAGGCGAACATCCCTTCCCCACCCCATGAAGAGAAAGAGGAAAGAAGCATGACGTCGGCAAAGAGGACAAGTCCCACTCACCTACTACTGTCGGGTGCTTCCCTGCCAGTCGCGCCGCCTGGGCAAATAAATGGAGAGTGTGTAACTACATGCGGTCCCAGAGCGTACACAAAGAGACAGCGTCATGGCACAAAGCCAACGACCTTTCAACAATCAGCCTTCCGAGCCAGTGGCAAAACAAAGTCTTCGGCAAGTGCGTTGGCGGGAAAGCGCTGTGCCGTTCTGCTGAAGCTGCTTGTTCTTGTTTTTCAGGCACAGTCCCACATCGATGTAGGGCTCGAGGAACGACGACGTGCATGAGATACGAAACAAAGCAATGTTCGTCGTACCAAATGAAGACGGAGACACTTCAGCGTGTCATTCCACATGCTCGACGACATATTCTCGAGTCAATATCATTTTCCGGCCTAGTCCAGTTAAGTCGGGCAAGTTTGACAAGAACTGGCCACATTCATGTTGTCGAACCTAGATGAAACTGTCCGATTTGGATTGGTTGGTTCGAAAGGGCACACAAGCGTCGCCTTGAACCGACCAATTGGATAGCATGGACCACGTCGAAATGATTGATTGAAAGGAAGTTGAAGGAATACAACAGGGGCCTCACATTGACAGTATCTGGCGGATAGACCACAAAGTGGCGCAGGGTGAAGCCGAACCCGCCAGGGCCCTTCTCCAGTACGACCGTCCTCAGTCCGTGCCATGTCTTGTCTCCGGGGCTTCGCTCTTGTTGTTGGGCTGTTCCTGGAGCAAAGACAAAGAGGACACTGAAGACCCTGCTGCAGGTTATCCGCTGGCCACTCCCAAAAATGCCGTGCGCTGATGTAGGATGTCGGGGAAAAAGTAATGCTTCTGCAAGAAGACCTGTGAATGTAGCTATGGAAGCTATAATACGCCTTTGTTTCAAGTCCCAGCCGAGAAAAAAATTCAGCAAGTTTAAACAAAATAAAACACGTCCGAGAAAGCCGAACTTCTTCTATGCTCTGGGCCCTTGAAGAAAACACTTAAATCAAAGACATAAAAAGAGCACAGGTTACAAGCTGTATGCCCCAGTTAAATGACTTGAGTCTCTTGTAGGTTGTGGCTTACATGCAGGAAAATGTTCCCCAGTATTGAAAAACAGAGCATATCCACCTAGAAATGTAATGTGAAGGAAGACTGATTTGCAATTGCTATTACAAATTACATCAAATTTTTGTTTTGTCCTGCAGACATAGAAGTGCAAACAGAATACTGGGAGCATCTGTGCACACCATTGTTATAAGAGAATTCGTTACCTTTTGCAAGGCCAGGATTGATGCAAAGACAATGTCTATGGTCAAATAGTTTATTTCGTTTGTAGATTAAATTAATTAGCTATGTCCCCAGAACTGGGAACTTGGACAGGAAATTTTTGGGTAAAAAATTAGGAACTCTTTCAAAAACGCTATTTTTTCCCACAATCTACAGGGTGTTCCAAGAAACATTTACAGGGTTTCTTTTTTCACTGCTAAAATAAACTATGCATGGCTGACTGCTCATTCTCTGTCAAAAGCTAGCGCTAGAGGTCCAAACCAGATGCCAAGGTTTCAGCACAAACCGATATTTTATTCAAAAGTTATAAGTGATTTTCTGATAACTTCAATGGGAAAATGGGGCCAGTTTTCGGTTTCTGGCACCATAGAGCACCATGTATTCGAGATATCCGTCGGCCCCACCATTTTCCCATTGACATATTCAGAAAATCATTTACAACTTTTAAATAAAATATCTGTTCACTCCAAAACTTTGGCATCTTGTTCGGACCTCTAGCGCTACCTTCGGGCGGGGAATGAGCATTCGGTGATGCATGGTTTCTTTTTGCGATGAAAAAAAACCTGTAAATATTTTGGGAGAACATGAACAGGCATTATTCAGATAGCCTTAAAAGTCAGAAAAGGAACGCACAGTTGTCATCAACACAAAGACAGCAGCGCTACTACACATGAGGAAAGCACGGTCGAATCCATCCATTCACTATTAACGTCCGTCGCACTCTGTCTCGCGTCACCGACTAATGGCGTTCGCACTATGCCGGGTTTGTCTCCTTCGAAGATAGCAGAAAAGTAGCAGTAGTGGAACCCACTTGATTTGTCCAGGTGATGTCACCTCCTTTTGAGACCATGGTCTGCCCCGGTGCCACTCAGGCTAGAAGTATGATGACCCCCCTGCAACAACAAGGCCCGGATTTGGGACAAGGCACAACGTTTAGACGCAATGTTGTGCCTCACAGCATCAAGTTCAGTTCGCTACCAAATAGAACCCCAAAGCACTTCACAAACTGCTAAATTATCAAGGCGGTTATGGTACCCGAGGGAAAACCTAAGACACTATATCTGTGACGAAGTTAGTGGCATACAAATCTCTCATTAGACCCATCTTAGGGCATGCCGACATTATTTAGGATTCACACGCGTCAAAAAATATAAATGAAAATGAAAGGATACATAAGAAGGCCCTTAAATTTAGTTACAACAAACAGAGAAGACTAGATTCTTTCAGCAGCAGATATTCTATCCAGATAGCCTAGCAGATCTCCAGTTTCCCCCCCCCCCAACCCAAATGCAGAGGAAAATTAATAGACTGACTTTCCTCTATGCCCCGATTAATGCCAGCTCTAGATCAATAAGTGACGCTATGTCACTCTACAATTTGTCAAAAGCGCAAGAAGCTATCATACCTTAGAACTTACAGAACACAAATGTAAGGATGACCGCTTTAAAAATTAACTTTTTTTAGAAAACTATTTAAGACTGTAACCAGCTGCCTTTGACATTGTAAATGTCGCATCTGCGCAGTCCATCACTCTTTTCACTGTTAAAACAAATTTGAATTTTCTTGTCATCAATAATCGACATCACAGAATCACCCGTTTTGCGAGTGGTTACTGGTAGTCTAGTGCATTTTCACAGCACCACTCTTGACTTATTCGTAGCGTATATCTGGTAAGGCCGGAGTCTTTGGTGTCAGCGTGTACATAATGTGATTGTGTCATTTAGTGCTTCATTTGCTTTTCATATGGCACAGAGTATGAATGTAGCGCAAACAAGCACCGGTTTTACCTGTTCTTTTTTTTTTTTTTAAGCCAAGGGATGTTATCCAGGTTATTATTGCTACAGAAAGAGCTCATTTAGTTCTATCATACAAGCGATAAAATTTCGTGCTCGCTAATACCATTTAGAAGTAAAATTCGAAAAGGCGTCGATGTCGTGTTCGCATTAACAGCGTTGCAATGTGTACATGGGAGTCTGTGATTGTGCTGATTTTTTTCTTAGCGCTGATGTTTTGTTTGACAAATGTTTTCTTTTTCATTGCTTGGATGCATTCATTTACACGGATTCTCCCACTCCGGCCTACTCTCATAAAGTAAATATGAAACAGAGTGTGAATTATGTTCCTCAAATGCACTTGATTACTTTATTTGTTGCTTATTTGTTTTCTTTGTTGCAGGGACAAACCTTTTCACTGTACCTTCATATTTTTTGGCATAAAAAACCAATCCTATGATGCCTTCCAAGAGAAGGCGGTGGTAACTGTATAAAAAATATAAATTATTTTTTGTGCTGTAATTATAATTGTAATTAACTACTTTCAGGGCAAAGTAGTTTTAACTAAGTAAATTATATTTCCAAAGTAAGTTATCAAAGTATGAGCCTTCAATGCACACCAACAACACAAATAACAAAATGCAAAATCAAAAAAAAAAAGAGCTTTTAGAATGTGCTACGGCCACCCAAAACTGTTGGAATCTTGCTCACAAGGAGTGCAAACAGTCCCAGAGTCAGCCTGTGACAAAACCGATGGCACGGAGCATTGTAACCCAAGCAAACAAAAACAAGTTATGCTTTAAAGTCAAACATAGTCCATAGAGTGCAAAAGTTGTGCTAATGTGCTTTTCACGGGCCGCTAAACCATGACCATTTGAAGGACAATGGGGTGCTTTGCGCCCGAGCAAGGCCTATTGTCAGCCTGTTGTAGGGTCGTAAAACTGCAGTTGCCGCTCTGCTAAGCGAAGGGGACAGACCGTGTGGAAGTACCGATGACGATCGTGCACGGGAGCCGTGAATGGCGGAGCTCCAACCGTCATTGAACCGTTTCGCGTCCGTTGTGTCACGGATTTGCTCCACTTTGCTCTTTACCCAACCCCTAGCAAGGTTTGCATTGAATAAACGACGATTAGTGAGGCAAAGCCAATCGAAATGGTACTTGACTACTTTATTAAACTTGTGCAGGTTCTTTTGCTGACCACAATATAAAAAATTTGACAGCTAATTTTGTGCAAAAAAAGGTCAGATAAAAAATTAATAGCGTATGCCAATGATGCTTTATCTTGTATAGTTTCCTCTTCGAGTTCTATGCCGACAACTGTGAAAGTTTTTGGTGCTCTACATTACTTGACTATTAATAAAGCAGTTTTCTTTTGATGCATTTTGAAGAAAGCGATTTCTTCTAGCAAAACATTCTCTTCCAACCCCGTCATAAAATTAGATTGAAGATTACCATTTCCCATTTATTCACACTTTTTAGACATTGTTCTCTTCCATGCTGAGATGCTGAGTTTGTGACGTTTGTCTTAACCACCTTCGCAGCATGGCACAATTACTTCAGTTTACGTATGTGTATACATAGTTAAGGTCGATAAGTTTATGGTGTGTTTGTGTTTGTCGTCAAAGAAAGGTGCCCTGTATCGTTCTCTCCTCTCTTCTACTTCTGCCAACTGTGTCGGTTAATTTGCACGAAAACTAGTGTAAATAAATGCCCAAATTGGAACGAGCTTGGTTTACGAACTCACAACCAAACGTCCAGAGCGCCATTTCTTCCTCGTTCTCATGACCACGGAGACAACCCACCTGGAATGCAAAACAGCCCAGCGAAGGCCACGGAGACATTTCGAGAACTGTCATTAGCATGAGAGCAGCCCTGTCGCTAATAAGTGCTTCCCAAACCCTGCAAAGCCATTCGTCAGAGAGCTGTCAGTGCGGTGTACCGTTACTGCCTTCAAGATGCCCGCTCGCAAGCGAAGGCACGGGTGCGGTGGAGAATCTGCTGTCAGATGTCAGATGGAGAAGCCTTCGCGCGAGACAATGGACGTGCGTCGCAGAATGCTGGGAGAAGTGACAGCCCGGGAGAAAAAAGTGAACAGCAGCTGTCAGATACACACAACCGTTGCACGTAACACTCCAACACCACCCCCTGTACTACGCATAAACACCTTGTTTCTCATTCGAGTATAAGCCCTGTTTTGTAAATCCTATGAGGAAGCCATGGGATGAAGCTCGCAACAAGTTGCCTAAGAAAAATTATGATGGACTTGTCAATTTTTTTCTTATTGCTTGTGGGTCTTTTTAGCCAGAGTGGATAAAGGGCTTTGCACAACCAACTACTATGTACCGGTGGTATTAAAAAAAAATTTGTGCAGGAAGCTCCTACATTGTTATTTTGTATTTTTCAGTTCTCAAGACCGAGTGCAGGCCGTTGTCAAAAGCATGCATCATTGCAAGAAAAAGAAGAAATCTTTTGACATATATTGTTACTTTGTGCTGCAACACTGACAGTGGAGAAAACAGTTGACGTACGGCATATGCACATTGTCTTAACACTTTTTTTTTAATAAGTGCTACAATCAACTTATCTTCCTCTTTAAATATGACTATTTCTTTCTTATATCTATGTCTGCTATTAACTCTTTCACATATGGACTGGAAAGCGGAGGCACATCTGTGGAAACATCCTCTAGCAGCTCTGGTCATTGCTATGTGCTATGTTGCAGCATTTCCGAGATGGAACATGCAGCATTTGCAAGCTGGAATCTGGAAGCCTTTTCTGAGAAATAGGCACCTCCAACACTGCCCAGATGATTGATAAACATAGTGCAAGAACTTGTCGTAAAACTTCCATAAAAACGAATTTGGAAACCTATTCCAACCAGAGGTGGGTCTGGGTAGTCGACAGATGACACAAGCGAGTTTCCCATAAAACAGGGTCCCGAACCCTCATATCTAGGAAAGGCATTGGAAATTTAAGTCAACAGTAGCTACATGTACAGCTGTCAGCAATGAGTTTGAAGAATGATGGAACTTGAGGATGGCAGCTATTTTACCTGAGAGTAAACATTTTGAGCCATAACCCACATTCGGCCCAGATGGACTGCTGATGACCAACATTAGTGTGTGCGAGCTAAAGGCTAGTTCTGGTTCAACCTTCCATGATGAAGTAAGCATCACTCTCCTCTTTGGTCTTTATCATATTGTCACCGACAGTATTTATTGCAGAGAGAGAGTGATGTGCTACTTTAAAGAAAGACCTGGAATACCTTCTTCTCTCATAGAGTTTATCAACAAGAAAGTGAAGGCTCTTCTGCACGAACTTCGAACACAAGACGACACCACAATTGGCAGAAAACTGACGTCAGCAATGGAGACCAAAAAGGTCTTGAGTGAAAACCATCAGTATGCCTTTAAAGACCTAAAAGGCAACCGCCTAGGACTGAAACAGCCAACCTGTAAGCGCAAAATTGAGAGAAAATACTCTCGCGCGACACTCCTTCGACGACGTCATCCTGTGTTTCTCGCCGTGCATGAAGACACTATCTCATTCACAAATGCCGGATCCATTACGTAGGACTGCCTACGCAGGAAAGTCAGAGTGAACTGCGTATCTTTCCCTTTTGATTGTTTTCTCTTCTCCCACAACCTGCCAAGCTAGCCAAGGGCGTAAAGATCAAGCGCGCGGTAGCAGTACAAATTGTTTTTCGCGGCCCCAGCTGCTTCTGGCGTATCTGTGCAAATACTATGACGCCTGGGAGCTGGCCTGAGCACTTGCGACACGCACTAGGAAGTGGCGAGCGAATCGGAATGAAGCCGCCGTGTTAACATGTGCACACAATCGCCCGGCCCCGTGTACATGAATGGCAAGGCGACGCTGTCATTAAGAAACCCGGAAAAGTGATGTCGATTTGGACGATTCCGTGGGCAGCGAAAAGTTGGTAGACGAAGGAAAAGGAGACAGTGTTCCACCGTATGTGGAAAAGCTTGATTGGTGCTTGGAGTAACCTCATAGAAGTATCCAAACTTACGAATGGCTGCGGTACATACAATAAAGATGCATATCTTTTTATTCTAAAGAGTATAACATTTTTACCATGCTTTTTAACACAGAATGTAATTTCTCGGACGAATTTCATAAAAACGTGTAACGTTTGACCGTAAAAAAAAAAAACGACACCAAAAGCATTATGTTTTTGGGCGAAGGCCGTCCGGCGCATGGCCTTGAAAATGTGTTGGCGAATAAGGACGGTTCCTCAAGCTGATGTCATGCTACGCCATCTCACAGTGTTTGTCAGAAATGGGAGCAAATCTTTCTTCCAACACACAATGCTCCGTGGCGAGGCAGTGCCATTCAGACACCTTTTCCTCCACCATTACCATGGCCCCTACGAAGCAGACTGCCGCAGAATGTATGCAAACTAATCGGGAAAGCAAGACATAGCAGAGGCAGCAAGCAAGAAGAGCCCTCACCAGGGGCCCCGCAGACGAACCACGACAAGCGTAAAACATATCGCATATTCTGTGCTTACCAGTCTTTATCAGCATGATCAAGCTTGTATAATTTTTTGTGGAAAGGGCATGATGGCTTCCTGAAGCATTATGGAGGGACCGTCAAGAAACGGAGGAATTCCCTCTTGAAAGCAACGATACAGGGTAGCCATTTAAAACAGAAACTGCATTCTTCTAAACGAAAGTGGTCTCTTCATCAGAGCAGCAAGTTCTCCCCTGAGAAAGTGCACATCTTTCATAAAAGAAAGCCAAATGCATCTACAGTCCCACTTAACAGAAGGGTACAACAACACCTCTCGGGTGCCAGAGCAGTGTCTGTCACATCACGCTCCATCGTTTGAAGCAACGTAGCCTTTAAAAATAAGCCAAGTCAACCTCCGATACCAGGAAAACCGCCACCGGGGAGGTGGCCCTTCTCGCCGGAGAGAAACCCCTCAGAAGCCCCGGAGATGTAGAGAAAGAGGGGGAGGCCGAGCTGCCAGTCAGTGCCAATCAGGGCTACCCCTCGAACCGACCAACAGGTTTCATAAGTAGTAGCCTCATATTTTTAGTAGGTCAGGGCTTAAAAATAAACCCAGAAAGCGGGAAGTGTATATGTATGCACGCGTGTCTGGGGGAGGTTTGCTTATTGAAAACCATACCTCCCCCCAACCCTTCCTGGACGCAGACACGGGTCGAATGTATATTTTTGCAAGGTGCCTCGCCACACAGGTTGCACTGCACATCGCCGTTTCTACGCTCCTGCCATACTTCATCTGCACGTCGACCTCTCTTTTATTTTTATATAATCTAACAGAGACGACAGTAAATTGGCGGGGATTGCGGGCAGAGGGAACACGCCAGACTTCCTGAGGACGGTATTTATTTAGCTGTAATCTCCCCCTCGAGTGCTCGTGCACGCTTCAAAAGAAAGGATAGAAGGGGAGGGAGGGGGGAGGGAAGTTTGCTTGTATCGGTGCACGGGCCACGGGCAACACAATGCTCGCGCGCCGGATATGCCGCTGCTTTTATGCGCGAAAAAACAAACAAAACAGAAAAAAAAACAAGGACAGCGAGCTGGCTGCTCCGACCAGCCCACCGCCCGGTCGACCGGCGCCGACAGCGAGCGCAGGGCGTCGCATACCTGGAGGAGCGCATTTGTAGACACGCACGGGGGGAATAACGTCAAAACAACAAAAGAAAATAAGAAACAAAAAACAAAAAACCGCTTGCACGCGTTTCTTGCAAGAGCAGCAAGCGCGTCGACTCGCGCGCAAAGGTAGAAAGGGAGGTATCGGTAAAAGCAAACAGAAATACCGCATGTCTTTCTGCTTGCTTGAAAAAAAAATAAGAAAAGGTTTTTTGGTACTTTGTAGAAAGTGTGCTGTTGCCAATCTTTCTCAGCATCATGTTTTTGTAGCTGATTTATTTTTCTTTAACTAATTATTGTGATCTCTTAAAATTTTTGACGCAATCACACGCGTGTCAAAACATTGGAAAGGCAGACCAAGTGATACCCTTCGCCCAAAAAACGGCAAGTAGAAAGAAAGACAAAAAACGTTCGGGGCAGCTACGGTGAGGCATTTGCGGATAAACTAAGCCACAACGTTCACCCACGTGGTGGCCGCGAAATTAATTTTAAGCACCGTTTATCCGCATTTTCCCAGACCGCTTTCCTTTCGTTTCGGCTCCTCCGGTAGTAAGGAAACCCGACCACACTTCCGAGTTGTTTATTTTTATTTTCCTCTCCTCTTTCCGTTCTGTTCGGTCAGTCGAACCGATTATCATCGGATGAGACTGTCGACGGAAGGATCTGGCGGAGAGACAACGGTTTCGTTGACACGGGAAGCGTTTTGAGCACATCCAACCGAAGCCGAACCCCCCGATCGGTTACGCGCGGTTGCATACCCATATTCGTCGAGTCGCCGACAACGCCGCTATTTCGACAAATCGTTTCGGTTGACGTTCTTGCGTCACGCGCACGACCCACGGGGTGATTCCTAAAAAAACCTCTTTAAAAACAGTTCAACGAACTAAGTTATAGACAAAAAATTGCGTGGCGCTAAGCACGACAGAAGCGAACGGATTCATACATTTGACCCGCTTGACGGACCGACGACTTGAGGGGGAAGGGGGGGGGGGGTCTTTTCTTTTTTTATTTGTTTTATTTGAGCTTTTACTCCGTAAACCTTTGGATACGAAATCGACGAATCGGTCGGAACGAAAGAAACCAACAACTGCTGCGTGACGCTGTTACATCGTCGGATAAACCGAAAAGGAGCGGGTACCTCTTATTGATCGCGTTGGCTCGTAGGAAAATGTGTCATTAGCCGAAGGGGGTTCTCGTTTTTTTTCGTCGATCGCCGTTCGAAGCACTCACCTCCGGTGAAAGGCTCTCGATGGTCCGCATGGCTGTTTGTTATCCCAAGCTGGAGCTTCATGGCGGCTCCGGAGGTATCCGAGGGTTCTCGACGAGCACCAAATCTTAAAGGTCAACAAAATCACAAGCCGAAGTAATCCGATCGCCTGGATCCGCCATTTTGACTTCTAACTCTCTGGGAGTCTGGGAGCAAGAGTACAAAAGAAGCGACCGCACCGCACTTTCTTCTCCCATTTTCTGTCCTTCCGCCGGCCGCTGCACGTAGAGGAGCGCCCCGCCTTCGCTTGACCTTTTTACATCTGAAATGCAGTCACAAAAATTAAAAAATAAGATCTGCTTAGTTACTACTTTATTATCTTTTCACGCTGGCCCATTTACGCTTCAATGTTTTTACTTGGCTCATTAAAAAACGGGTTCTGTGCACTATTTCGCGTTGCGGACGATTTCCCTGCAGCATTTACCACCGCGACGTGAGAACCAATCAGAGCGTTCGATGCTTGGGGAACTATTTTTTGCGGTATTATTTTGCGGGCGTTTTTTGTGGCGGGCTTGGAGTTGCACTTTATCGCTACCTGAATTTATGATTCGAAAAAAATATAAAAATACAAACATTCGGCAAGTCTGCAATGTGTGAACCCCGGTTGTGCCCTTCTCTGTGTGAGCGTGCCTGGCGTGTCGCCGGTGCAGCTGCACTGACTGAGTGTCTCGGTGCTTTGGAAGACAGATTCTACCAACAGCGATGCGAGAAGACCGGCAGTCTCCGAAACCATCAAACTCATTGCCGTTTCTACGACCACGTAGGTAAGGCAGGCCGAACGATGCTAGGACCAAACTAAAAGCGTACAAATACTCAACCATCGAGTCCACACTAGTTTTGTCCTGACAAGAACCGCGATGTACTACACTAGGCAGTGGTGCACGCTGTGGCTGGTCACCGTAACCTACGTGATCGGACTCTTCCTGTTTTGGAACGGGTTCTTCTGCGTCACAAAAGACCCTTGGGACACTCTGCCCCCGAAGATATACAATATCCGGACAAAGTGTGCGGCGTGTCGATGCCACCCGACGGCCCGCCTCCGATCTCGAAGCGAACGCCTCTAAAACTCGTTTTCGTGCTCATCGACGCTCTGCGCTTCGACTTCGTCGCCGACCGATCGCGTTCTCTCAGTTTCCTCGGTTCTATGCTTCATGATCGCAAGGCTCTACTCTACCGCAGCCGAGCGTATTCCCCGACCGTAACTTTGCCGCGGATCAAGACGCTGCTGACGGGAACAGTACCGGGGTTCGGCGACGTGCTCCTCAACTTCAATGCTGACGTGCTGCGCGATGACAATCTGGTGCACCAGGCGCGAGCGTCGGGGAAGAAGACGGTCTTTTACGGGGACGACACCTGGCTGAGGATTCTGCCGGGTTGCTTCGACAGGTACGAAGGCACGACGTCCTTTTTCGTCTCCGACTACACCGAAGTCGACCGAAACGTTTCGCGTCACGTGCCTTCGGAGATGGAAGCGACCGACTGGGACTGGCTCGTGCTTCATTACTTGGGGCTGGACCACATCGGACACACGCACGGGCCGTCGTCTTCGCTCGTTGACGACAAACTGGCCGAGATGGACGGCATCCTGTCGACGATGTACGCGTCGCTTCGGCGAAGGGCCAACGACAGCTTCCTCATTGTGGTCACCGGCGATCACGGCATGAACGCCGTCGGCAACCACGGCGGTAGTTCGGAGGGTGAGGTCATGACGGCGCTCCTCTTCATACCCACAAAGCCGTGGGACTTCGGCAGCCAAGACGTCAGGACTAACGTCAGGACGGTATCGCAAGTGGACATCGCTCCCACCCTGAGCTTGCTCACGGGGCTGCCCATCCCGAAGGGTAGCTACGGTAGAGCGCTGGTGGATGTGCTGACCGCAGCCAACTTCACAGCCGCCGAACGGCTCTTCCTGCTCCAGTACAACTTGCAGCAGATGCTGCGCATCCACCAGTCCGAGTTCGGGAACGAAACACCTCTTTCAGCCGAGGCAGAGGAAGCCCTCTGTTCTTACGTCAAGCTCGTACAAGAGAAGGCCCTCGTCGGTTCTCACGAGAGCAGGGTGGAAGAAGTATTTTTAAGCGTCATGTCGAATATCCAGAGTGAAATTTTGAGTAGCAGCACCGCATTTGATATGGGCCTTGTTGTGACCGGCATATGCGTAACTTGGCAGGGTGCGTTCACTCTCATGCTTCTAGTCCTTTCAATGAACCAAGGCTGTAGCCACCTCATTCCCAAGTTCAACCTGAAGATACTGACCGTTGGTGTGATCTTCTCCCTTCTCCAGAACTCCATCCTGTGTGCCTTATTCCCATCCAGTGAGAGCTGCCAGTCGGGCATCCGTGTGTGCCTCTTATCATTTCTTACCGCCGTAAGCACTGCCTTAACTGGTGCTTTCTATTTCTGGCCAGTTAGTGGCCTCGAGATTCCAGACGTGCCTCGGGCTTTCCTCCTTTCCTGTACCATTCTCCATGGCCTCAGCTTTGCGTCTTCAGTTTTATAGAAGAAGAGCACGTCACATGGTACTTCCTGACCAGTACCATCATACTATTGCTCTGCTGGTACCACTACCAGGAGCAGTCATCAATGTATGGCAGACTGATGCTATACAGAAAAGCATTTTTCGTGCTGATAATTCTCAGAGTACTCCGTTCGTGGAACAGTACCGGGGACAGGTGGTCTCATCTTCCGGACACTGCAGACTGGCTTGCCGACAACAACCGCAGACATGTCCTAGCCTGTCTCATCCTGGTTGCCATCATCTCAATTATCCTTACATCTGTTCGCCAGAAGAGGCCTCTCTGTTCCTTTTTCCTCTACCTCGCTCTGCTTGACATCTGCCTCTACAAGATGAAGCTCATCTACTATGGTAATGCAGACGGTGTTGAGAACTTCTACTGGTACCTGCCGCTTCTCCTGGCCCTTGGTGTCTTCCACCAGTTCCGTTCGGGCAATGACCCCGACCTCCTAGAAGCAGTCATCAACTCCTGGACCCTTCTGTGCCTCATCTTGCACACACCACAGAATGTTCCAATGTTTGCACTGGTTGTGCTCTTGGAGCGCGCAGTGCACGACTTCCTCTTTGACCTCCCTCTCCAGATGCTTCCAAGGGTCATCCTCTACTTCTGGTTTGCAATGAGCTGTCACTTCCACCAGGGAAACTCCAACAAGCTATCCACTGTCAGCGTCTCAGCGGGCTACATTGGCGTCAGCAGTTACAATCCTGTAGTGATCGGCTTGCTGATGGTCAGCTACACATACAGCAGTCTTGTTCTCTGGCTGCTGATGCTCTGGAAACGGTTTGCTGAACCAGAAGAGAATGGCCTGAGCGTAGTCGCTCCAGGACCAAGCTACTTGTGTGTGCCTCTATCCTCTTCATGAAGTTTGCCACCACAGCCTGGTACATGGTCTTGATGGTTGTGCAAAGGTACCACATATTTGTGCTGTCGGTCTTCAGTCCTAAGCTGGTCTACGAGGGTGCCCATGCAATAGTGGTGCTAATGGTCACTTTCCTTGCCGTGACAGCTCTGTGCTAACTTCCTCTATGCATTGATAGTAGGGAGTTTTAGTAGATTATTCCGGTACCTCCGAAAATGATACGGTGCAAAGACGTCGGCAGAGTATCTGGTACCGTTATCAGTTATCAAAACAATCTACTAGAACTCCTTAATTTTGTTGCTCCTGTGCATTTGGAGCATGGACCACCTATTTATTTTATAATGTTGTTTCCACATGTTGAAGAATTAGGTGGTTGTGCGATATGCAATTGTGGGCATTTTTATGGTTGCATTTTGTCCTTGTGATGTAGTTGTTTAAAGTAGGAACTCTATTTTGGTCTGTTAATATAACTTATATAAGCCTTATGATGCTACCAAAAGCCCCACTTGGTAGCCGAAGCATTTGTTCACATATTTTCATACCAGAAAAAGACCTGACTGGGTTACTACAGGTACAGCTGAACATTGCTATGTCATTCAACATAGGTGTCCTAATTTGTTGGAAAGACCCAATTATTTTGCTGCTATTAGCACTGAGGACATCTCTTGTCTATGCAGCCCCTTCGAATCTTGAATCTTACAACATACTGCGAAAAGTATACACAGGATGCCCTGTAGACTGTATCACAGTTCTTCCAACATATTACCTAAAAGCTAGATGCACATGGTACCATCTCGTAGAAATGAGAAGCACAACTTTAAACTAATGGCACGGCAGCAATATTTGTCAACACTTCCAAGAGGCCAGATGCGTAGACCTACTTACTAGTCAGCCTTCACTTGCATTCCAAGTCTTCAAACTATTCTGTGATGTATTCCACAAGAAGGTCCAAACATCAAGGTCCAACACAGTGTAAAAGTAGGATCTCCTATGAGCACAACCTCCAACACAGTGCGACTAGAAACCAGGTCCTCTGGACGCAGACGGTTCTAGCTCACAGTGATCTCCGAGACGCCTAATAATGATTACTCCTCAACGAGGTTCCTCAATAAAAGTTGATAAACCCTGGTTTTCTGCCTAGGTATATTTTAATTTTAGCAGATGAAATCGTAAACCAACGTCAAAGGTCCAATGACCTCCCTGAGCCGTTCTTGGCCATAACCCAATGAATAACTACACAAGGTTAACACTTGTTTATCATGATCCCAGGCACTTAATCAGTAATTCTTTAGTCCCACTTGAGCTACAAACAGCAACAACTGACACAGATCAATCCTCGAGCACGTGCAGCATGCACATGAAGGCATCTTTAGCAGGCTTTCATCTCCCAGTGCTTGGCAGGTAAGCAAGAGTAATTGAAAACCTGCCAAAGGTAGTTTTGCGTGCATGCTGCTAGTGCTTGAGGTTAGTCGGCGTCGGTTGTTTGTCGCTCAAGTGGAACTAGGGCTTTAGAACAAGAACAAATTACTAGGCAGCAATTTATCTGGGCTTCAGATCTGTCCGTGCTTGCGAAAACTATACTAGAAAACCCAACCTTTGGTGGCGGCTTGGTGAAACAGAAACAGTTTGGTGTTGAAACAATGTCCCTTTGTAGGTTGGATATTACCGGCAAAATGGTTTCGTCTTTCCATTTTGAAGTGGAGACGACAAAGTCTTTAGTTGCAGTGTGAACGAGAGGAAGAGAAGCCACGCTTTTCCGCATTTTAGAGCTTGCAACATACTTCAGGCTTTTTCTTTTTACAGAGCTCGGGTTTAAACTTTGAGGAGCAGGAGCGGTAAGCGTTTTCACTTGGTGTAACCATTGATGTGTGCTCAGTGAATGATACTGAGTTACATTGTTCTGCAACTGTGGGCTTTGAATGTTCTTTCTGTATGTCGGAAATTATGGCTTTGCAAGGTAGCAGAAGGCTTAGAATGCTATTCCCCTTCGAAGTTGTGTCCGGCACTGACAAGGGCACAGGCAGTGGAACCTGTCTGCAAAATGATGCAGTTGCGCAAGCACTGGTGTGTCTTCAGCACTTCTAAAAACCATATGCCTTGCACGACTTTGCACAGAACTCTTGATGGATTCATTTTCATGACGGTGTAGACAAGGCCATGAATTTTCAAAATTCCAAAGCTTACTGGTATTAGATGTTTCCAGTGACACATAACTAATATATTTTGTTCCAGATAACTAATTAAGACCAGCAGACTAGAGTACAATATGGATTTGAGCACAAAAGCAGCGAAATTCAGGTTAACAGTGCAAAGATGGATCATTGGCTCGACCAGTGGCGTCACAAGAAAGGGGGGGGGGGGGGAATCGCCCCGGGTGCAGGGCTCAGGGGGTGTTGCGGGGGCCACAGAAAGCGGGGGGGGGGGGGGGGCTGCGCGCCCCGGGTGCCGCTGACCCTCGTGACGCCACCGGGCTCGACTTTAATATTTTCTTGCGACATCACGGTCTTGCTTATTGCCAGTGCTAAAGACGGCTCTTTGGAAGAAAAAAAACAAAAGCAGCCAGTTTAGCCTTACAGCCATGTTACAATAAGCACACACTTTCTATTTTCACAATCTTTGAGAAATGAGCAAAGGGCATTTAAAGTGCCCCCTAGCTAACTGAGGTTCCTCCCCGTGTCAGCCACTTCACCGAGCACGCCAATGCATAGCGGTCAGTGTTGGGAAAAGTACATCTTAAAAGTAATTAAAACTACAAAGTAAATGAGAGGTGATGTACTTCAAGTAAAGTACTAATTGTACACTGGGTGCAATGTACTTGAAGTAAAGTACTAGTATAAATACAACTCCGAAGAATATAAATAATCCTTCGGAGTTGACAAAGCATCATTTTGTTATACAAATTTGATAAGACCAAATTGGAACATACTTTAGGTCAGGAGTTGTACTTTCCTCAAAAAGCACCAGAAGAAAAAAAAAAAAACTTTAAAATGTAAAGTACAAGTACATACTCAAAGAATGTACTTCAAGTACAAGTTTTCTAAACCTATTTGAAGTAGTACAGTGAAACCCGTTTAGAACGAACCCACGTACAGCGAAATATTGTCGATATTGAGCTCGCGGAAAATTTAAATAAAAATGCATGTAAAAAGTACTTTTCATAACGAACAACGCATTGGCTATATCGAACTTTTCCCCCCGTGAAGGCTTCCAAAAACGCGCAAACAATCGTCTTGTAGCCTGTCCCTTCATCCCCCCCCCCCCTCAAAAAAAAAAATAAAAATAGGAAAGCAAGAAAATTCCAAAAGCTCAAGCCGCGAACAAAATTGAGAGAAGAAAAGCGATTCAGAAGGGGAGAAAGCTGAAAAAACCACTCTGCACGCACGGAAAGAAAAAAAACCTTTCATCCCAAAGCAGTTGCCCACAAAGAAAAACGATAAAAAAAAATTAAACAAAAAAAAATTTGCACGCATGCAAAAAAAAAATGTATATATATATATTGTAAACGACTTAATTTTCGCGGGCTTAAATTTTCGCGAATCGGGCCAAAGCTGAAAATTTGAAATTATTCGCGGGTTCTAATTTTCGCAAATCGAGTGTAGCTTCCATAGCGTTCTATCGCTCGAATTGTTCGCGGGACGTATTTTCGCGAATTGTAGGCGGTTCGCGAAATTCGCGAAAATTAGGTCCTCGCGGAAATTTAGTCGTTTACAGTGTGTGTATATATATATATATACGTGTATATATATATATATATATAGTATATATATATATATATACAGTATATATTTCAGCGCAGTGTTACACGATCGCATCGTGGAAGTTCGTTGTAAATGGTTTTTGCTATATCGAACTGATCGTAGCGTTTCCTGCTGTTCGTTATAAACGGCTTTGACCGTACTTTAAGTGCAATGTACTTAAAATATTTCCAAACACCGAGAGCGGAACAGCTTGACGCGCACGCGCCGGTGCAAAGCAGCAAAGCAAACCACACCATATGCTCCTGCTTTTTTGTTTCCGGACCTGACAGGCACCCTTCTCGCCGGAATACAAAACTACCTCCACAATTTTGGGTGGGCACTTGCTCAGTATCTTACAATATCTGAGGTCCAGTCAGTGGGACCATGGGTCCCATTATCTCAACAACTAATAGGCCCCATTACCTCAGGCTTTTACACACATAAGCTCTTCAAAGTATCGGTGTGTGAATATAAAATTTTTGATTGCAGATTGCATATGAACATTAAACTCTGACTGCAAATTAATTTCAATATTTTTTTATAATAAATCGAGGCTGGATATTTTTTCCCTGAAAGCATACCCATGAAAAGGTACTGCAGTGATGGAAATGCTGTGCCAATGGCGCCATCAATGAAAGTATGCTACATCCTGTGCCAAAGCGCCATTTTCGCTAAGAATTGCGCCACACCTGCACCAAGGTGGGCCTGAACAAAGCAAAAAATAAAAGTATCTTATTATTGGTTGACTTTAATATTTGGACAAGTAGAAGGGAACAAAAATGGTACAAATATGGATTTCACAGCATCTCTACCCACCGCATAATTTGTTTAAGCTTAGGTCGGAGCAGAGTTGAAGGCCTAAACCGATGAAAGAGCACATGCAAATAGATGACGAATGCCAGGATGTCGCGCTTTTGACGCAGCTTGATTGGTCCCATTGACTTGTAGCGTTGCAGCTTTAACCTGAGATAAAACGAAGTGTAGGTATTGCTTTTCAACCGCGCTGGCCCCGTCATCGTCTGAATTTCCACACAATGTCGGCAATGTTGGGAGCTAAAAGTCGCGAGGGAAATCTGCAGAATAGTGGGATGGCGGCTACTGTAATAAGACAGACCCAGGTTTTTTTTACTCCCGACGATGCAACTTGATTATCGCGTCTGCCACATACAGTGTACCGTGGCACTTCTGCCGCTCGCGTCAACGTTTACGGCCCCGCACCTGCGCAAGCGTGTCGAGCTCCACCGCTTTGCACCGGAGTGCTAGGAGCAGCGGCCGACATGGGGGAGCACGTGGGTTAGTGCGATTGGCTCGAAAATTATGCTCAGTACTCTAATAGCTCGACCTTCTTTGGTCTTGACTAGGTGCCTTCATTGACTGTAGGTTGACCTCCAATTTGAAAAAGCTGCGACGGGAAAGGAGAAAAAGTTGCGGGTGTCTGTTTCAATAAATGTGGTAGTCAAAGTAGTCTCACGTGCAGCAGTCAGTCGAAAGGGCAGCGAGCTTTAAATCAGATCAAATTTATTTCTCATAACTTCAACTCAACTCTGGCTGGAACGTCGCAAAAGCGCAGTGTCGCTTATAATGCAGAAATATAGATTTTTATAATGTTTGTGGGTGGTTGTTTTGGCAGTGTGCGATATTAGAATCTTGAGTTCGGTGTTCATAACACATGGGGGGATGTATTTTCATTGATGAACATTTTAGCGGAGAGGCCGATTTTTTTACCAACATTTTACGGGAATTATATTTACAGGTTAAATTAAAGGAAAACTGAAGCTGTTCTGTATCTGAGAAAAAAACAATAACAATGGCCGGCCTCCGGGATCACGAATATCTGAGATTATTTTTTCAATTTGGTGCATGGTGGCTGCAGAAAGTAATCTTTTAAAGTACTGCCGAAGCCCTTCCTTCCCGGGACGCGACGTCACACTAGGAGTGTTCGCACTTTCCGCTCTCGCGCATCTTCAGCGCCTGTCAAAGCTATGCACGCGCACTCTTGCTATTTCCAAAAAAGGTCAGAGAAAGACGTCATGACTGGCGTCGGCGCAGAACATTATACCTGGCGAGCTTGCCATTGCACGCGCTGCCCACACGAGCGGCACTTGCTTGGCGGCCTGACGCACGGAGGCCAGTGCAAAGTTGCTAAGCTCGATGGCAGAACCCTGGTGCACAGCACTGAAGCTTGATGCAAGAAATTTGAGAATTCTGAAGTACTGCAAATCTAACCAAAGTAGCAAACACTATTAGCAAATTATTTGAATATTTGCACACCTCTATTTGAAATACATTCAATGTTTGCATGTGACATGAAACTCAATCTGAATAAAATGTTCACACCTTCTGCAAAGTCCCCCAACAGGAGCAGACACGAGTATTCCGTTCCTACTCGACGAACCGCAGCAAGCATCAACATGCATCGATGAAGCAACACAAACCACACAGAAAAGTGAAAACAAAATTTTGAGTAGTCCACCTTCTTTTATTGTAATAATTAATGGATGTTACGTCAAATCCTAGGTACCTCAGTGGCTCGTTCGGAGAAGGAAAAGGCCGTGGAATGAGGTGACTGCGAACTGAGATTTAAAAAAATAAGGTGCGCGACAACCCGAAGTTGCTTGAATTACAAAAGCACAAAGAAGCGGGAGCTTCTTTCTCTGCAAACTAGGCGACCTGCGGCGGCACTGGCAGGTCGATTGCTTAGCGCACACCGGTTTGAAATCTAAAACAAAAACGCTGCCCGTGGCAAAAATCGCCGAATCGGAACGGTCAAAAGATTCGAGCGCGATGACGCGATCAGAGCGGAGGCGCGTCGGGGAAAAGGCAACGCGGCACCGCCGAGCCGACAAGCCCGCTTCCCCAGGCGGCGCACGAAAGAACGAGCGCGCGCCAAGTCGCAAATAAGTGCCAGTTTATGCAGTAATAAAAAATAGTCCACAACGTCCTTATGTACACGAGTCAAAGAGAAGCGAGCAGTCCAGGTGCCTCTCCAGAGCTAGTCCTGTGATGATCACAGCGTCAAGCACTGCGACACTCGGAGAGCGCGACCACAGCGGTGGAGGCAAAGCTGTGTGCGTCCCCAGACCTTCGTTGGTCCGTCACTGCGGTGGATCTGCGCCGCGCACACCTCGCACGATTCTTGGAGGCCGATGGCGGACGCCAACAAAGCCGGGGTGGTGCCGGTGATGACCCGGTTCGCGAGGGGTGGCACTGTATCGCAGTACGGTCCGTTTCTCTAGGAAGCACAGCCGCTATCACTTCTGTGCCTGGAGCTGAGAGTAGACCCATTCCAGTCCTTGGTACAACCTGCAACACAGAACGGTCAAAGGCCTGCTTGGCGAATGCTTTAGACGAGTACAATGGCGGAACTTGACAAGTGGTGATTCAGAGCAGCTCTCATAGCAGAGAAAAAGGGGTTTTGGAGCAGATTCCCACTCTTTGGAGCAAACGATTTGGAGCTATCGTGACAGAAACTTTTATGCAATCTCTTTGAAAGTAAGTTTGTGGAAAAACCAGTTGTTGGTGTGTTGGGAGACTAAAGTGTCATACCTACGGGAACCTGGCCATACTGGATATTTATTTATTTATTAATTTTGAACAATCATACGGCAATAATATCGCAGATGTATTCAATTAACCTATTAGCAGCACCGTGGTGTCTTCGGTTTGTAGTGTTGATGTAAAAAGATGTTTTTGGCTGCTTTGTAGGACTTGTATTCGCTGCTCTGCTTCTGCCCAACCTCAGAGAGCAGCCAAGTGAGCCCATTGTTACTTTAACCGATCACAATGAGTAGCACTAGCTATTCATTACGATCGATGTATACCGTTGCAGCAAAAACCGACAACTCCTCGTTGACATAAACTGGATTTTGGGTTGAAGCAAATGAACAAAATGAATAATGGTCTTGGCCGAATGTTTTTTAATCAAATCTTGAATAGTTGCTGCACCCTTCTTCACGCTTTTCACCAGCTGCCTACACCAGTAGCTTAAATGAAAATTCATGACTCAGAAATTCTAAGCCTCTAACTGCCCACTCATGAGCTCTGTTAAATTTAATCTAGCTATATTTATGGACTGTGTCCTCAGAAGGTTCAATACCACACAGATTTTACATAAACTAAACCTATAAAGCTGCCAAGCCCTACCTAACTGAGGGATTATAAATCCTTTACTATACTCGTTTCACGTTAATGGTGCGAGCGAAGTCAAAGTATAGAAGCGCGAGCCCAACGTCCGAGCGTTGCGGCTTCGCACGTAGCTGCGTGCACCAGGCGCTGTTATAAACAGCATGCTTTCGCGCTTGTAGCGTCGGCTAGCTTCGCACATAAGTGAGTCAAACTATATATGCAAATATTTTCTCGATTCTGAATTAAAAGAAAACAAGCACAAATAATGAAGCACAAGTTGTTAGAACATCGCTGCCTAACATTTGCTATTGCATAATAGTTCCAGTTAAATTTTGAAGATTTTACTGCAATGCAAATATGAAAAATAGCAATGCTTCCCGTTTCCTTCTACAGCAGAGCTGTTAAGGAGCTGAGTTTCCCCAGGATCGTGTCCGCCAGCAAATAAATGTCGACACAACACTCCGGACGCTACTGCCACCTATGAGCGACGGCGGCAACCTTTCCAGCCTTTTCACTCTGGCTTGCCTTCTTGCAGTCGGCCATTACTTGTTCCCACCATAGTACAGCCTCGCTAGTCTTCCTTCTTCACTAAAATGGAATGGCTGAAAGTTTTATTTTTAACTTCTTTATTACACTGGGTGTGCGTGTGCACCAGACCACTGTGACAGTGTGTTTTCCGCCTAAGCGCACGGCCCGCTGCAGCGAGAGCAAGTCCATCGAGATCGCGGTGTTAGCTTCACGGGTGCTGTCTCCCGCAGTGCACCGGTGCTTGAGGAGAGCGCACTCGAGGCGGCTAACCTGCCGCAATCAACACTCCGAAAAGTATGAATTTGCAGTTCACTTTGAAAAGAACATCTAGTCAAATATTTTTTTTATACTACTATTTGAATATTCAGACAACCCTACTCTTTACATAGTACCTCAGGCACCCCCCCCCCCCCAAAAAAAACAAAAACTTTTAGCCTTTTCATTTTGGTGAAGAAGGAAGACCAGCGAAGCTGTACTATGGTGGAGAATGGAGAATGACCAGCCGCAAGTCGGCAAGCCAGAGTGGAAAGCAAGGAGGTTGTAATGTGGAAAGGCTTGGAAGTTTGCGCCACCTATGAGCGACGACGGCAAGCAGAGTTTGTGTCGACATTTCTTTGCGGGGGGACACGATCCTGGGGAAACTAGCCCTTAACAGCTCCGCTGTAGAAACTGTACTTTTTCATGTTTAGTGGCATCGCCAAGAATGTTACGTGCCAGACACATTCAGTTTGCTTCTTCGAGAACAGCTCCCTTTTGGTGCAGACACAGTGCAAATTGTGCGTCAATATAGCCCTTGGAGTGGCATGCAGCAGGTTGTTCGTTTCTGGCACAAATGAGCACAGCAGTTCCACCACTGCAAATACGCTGGCAGCGTAGACTGCATGTTTTACTGAGGGTGAAATAATGAGTGCTTTGAGTCTGAAAGTATCTGTTGTTTAAGCATGCAGATTAAGGGGAGCCTGACAGCAACTAGATTGCTAGAGAAACTTATCTGTTGTTTCGTAGGAGACATCAGGCTTCCTGCACAAACAAGGGAAACAAGCATAGTCTGCATCTTTATCGGCTACAGGCATTTTCTTCTCGAAGTGGACGGAAGAAATGCTGCCTTCCAACACTTATGGAGAGTAGACTTCTGCCATATTCACAGGCAGTGAGTACGCATAGCTGACAACGGTGGGACAAAACGTCAAATCGGGGGTTCCAGTACGAGTGGTCACAATTTTCATGTTCTAATAATTTTTATACACTGCTAGTCGCACGTAGCAGAAAAAGAGCTGCTATGAGAAACACAGAGCTAAATATGCATGCAGAATGGCCACCTTCAACCAGCAGATGCAACATTTCCTCAATCCACTGCAAGTTTCGGGCAGAGTCGGCAAAAGTTCCTGACACACCAAACATTCCGTGCTTTGTTTCAGAACGCCGTCGCGACACCCAAATTCGACCAGGCTGAAGCTCCATAACCTCCCCGCTGGCTACGCGACTATGTGTCGTTAATACAGACTCTTTAAAGGAACAAACTGCCATCCACAACGAACAGCAGGGATTGCAAAAAAAGAAACATGCTAATTAGCTAGATAATTAAAGGGCAACTCCGCTTCATTTTTGGTTTTGAAAAAACAATGCAGTCCTCTTCAGTATCGCCTAGGAAGACCACACGTCAAATATTACGACGCAGTTCTGTCTAAATGTTTCTTAAACGGTCCGGCAAACTTTGCAACTCGCCAAGTTGCCGAAATCGGCTGACTCGAGCGGGCGAATTCAGGCGCAACCAACAGCGCAGTCAAGGCTACGGCATGGGCGGAGCCAACATTGAGCTAAACGTCATCTTCATGGCCCCTTTTGCTTGTTTTTACTTCTCCGATCGAGCGTAGCGCATGACGTCAGCAACGTTGCCTCTCTGCGCTCAGCGGTGTCCACGTGATTGGCGCATCGCGCCTGCGCAGCGCGCTTCTTGGGAGCAGACCGGCCGCCCGCCGTGGTCCCGCCGTTACCGCCGTCTTTCGCGTCACAACCACTGTCGTCGTCTCACCGTTTGTGATTATTGTCTCTCGGAGTTTCGTCCACACTATGGACACCACGTGCGCAGACTTATGCCGCAGTTGTGCAGACGTCGTCGAATGCCGTAGACACCAAAACGTGGCGAAGAGTGCGGTGCAGAGCAGACGACACTCGCGCCTGCCACACGCCCGCCCCATCCCGCCCGTCGTTGGGCCGAGGATCACGTGACATCTCGTACCACGTGATGGCCATGTACTGGCGGCCCGAGGCCAATGTTGCCGGACGGAGCCGAAGTTTCAGTTTCGATTTCCGCTCGTGTTTAAAATTAGATTTAAAAATATATATCCCATTTTTTCGCGAAGCAAACGACGTAGTGTCTTTTACTAGGGCTTTTGATTTGAAATCACTCATTATCCCGAAATCTCTCGGAATTGAGCGACTTTGCTGCTTACACTAACATGAATTGTCTAATTGGCTTTCTATAACTTGTAGAAAAATCACACGTTGCTAAAATTAGAAACTTGCTAACATCAGCTTAAGGTCAAATGTAGGCCGCAGACTGACGCTAAAACCACATTAAAGGCCGCAATCACAATTACCGCTCTACCTTTTTTGCGGTTTGCCGTCTCTGGGTTCGAGCACGGCCAGCGGGCACGGAGGAAGTAACTAAATATCAGTGCGTCATATTTTAACCGGACGGCGCGGAAGACCTCCTCCACCGACGGGGGCGACCCGCGAACCGAAAGCGCGTAAGTGACGTCTTAGGTCCTGGGCTTACTACTGGTCAGGAGCCGCTAAAAGCTATCTTTAGACGAAATACGAAATATATAAGTGGCATATGCGAACTGCTTTCAATTATTTATAAGAGTAGTTTTTGTTCAGTATTTTAGATCAGAGAAAGAAACAAATACAGTTTATAAAGTACGAAAACAAGAACTGATCCGTCGACATACTCGCCACCCAAGCGGTGGAAAAGGCGGCGCATATCTTCAGAAAGGTAGTGGGATCAGGCGCCGACACGGAAGTGTCTCCGGATTGACGCCGGCGGCGTGCGGCCGTGGGGATCAAGGATCCGACCGGCTCTGAGCGTTCCCAAGGCCTTCGGTGAGCAGCTTTGTCATAGGCGGCTTGCCGTTTCGCTGGTGGCTAGCCTGAAGTGGCTCCCATTCTGAACTGATCTTTACCCCGTGTTTGCTGTCGTTTGTAACCAGTCATGTCATGCCGAATTTGTGTTTATCAGCGCAGCAAATGCAATGAGCACCATAGCTGCCCGCTAATACAGCCTATCCAGAACACGCTTAGTGGCGCCCTCTCGCGCCGTCGACACGGACACGGCAGCCGTGAGCGCTCGCTCAGCTCACTACCCTCGGCCTAGTGTCACGGCCTCCAGCAACCAGGGACGTCATGAAGGAGGTTATTTTTTGCTTGTTTTTGTAATTTTAATTTGCCTATAACTTTTGAAATAAAGCGAACTTCGAGAAGAAAAGTGTCATTAAGTTACTACGTCTCAGTGCTTAACAAGTTTGGTACAAATTGAAATGAGTAAAGATCATTGCAGGGCCCCTTTAACATACTTTTTATGGAGTTAAAAAATTTGATTTGGACGCGTTTCCAAGTTTTAGTATCTATCGAGCTGCATCTTTGCACCAGCAGTCCCGCACTCCAAGGCCGAGACGCGCACGCGTACCACATTTTCTTCCATTTAACGAGGGAGGCAAGGGAGGCCAAGGAGGCGGTGCTAGAGTAACTGTATATGCTTCGCTTGCGGAGCAGAGTTTCGCAATGGTGTTCCCAGGCGGCCATGTTGGGTCCAAGGTCTGCACTGCGGGAAGCGACCACGCTTCTGCCGGAGACCTGGAGCGTGGATGGAGTGGGGTGGCTGTGAAGCGCGTGCTGCAGCGTGCGGAGCTGAGAAGATATAGCGCGGCGACACGTCGCGCATGCGCCATCATCCCTTCGTTTGTCTTCTGTTTCTCTCTATGCCCTCGGTTTCGGCAGAACGTAGGTATCCAAAAACGTCGTCCCTTCGCAAGCGGTAGCTGCGCGTTGTTGTCTGGTCCGAGGTGCCTGGATGTGCCGGTCATGTATCACTCCGCAAGCGTCGCAGTCTCGAGCGACACGATTGTCCTCTGTGTCATCTGCTTCCCAGACTTTGGAAACATGTTTTAGAATAACGCTGATAATACAGTGGCTACACATATTGTTCAATGGTCAAAGAACCCTGCAGTTCGTTCGATTTTCGTGTAGGATGTATATTTCACAAACGCAAAGCGAGAAATATGCTCCGCCTGAAACTCGGCACCTGCAAGGTCGCTTTCCCTCATAAGGTTGGATACAGCTCAACAAACGTGGACTGCGTCTCTGCCAATATGGAGCTAGCGCACGATAAAAAAAAAGGGACCCAACACTCTGGCTCCGAGAGCCTATACAGTTACTTTAGGCGATAGTTGCGCGTCTTGGCCACAGGGAGGTGCATTGCTGGCGCAAAGGTGCGCTCCGATAGAAACCGAAACTGAGAAACGTGTCCAAATTGAGTGTTTTTCTCGGAATGCCGTGAAGTACCATACATGCCTTATATCTCGCTAAAATGGGTTGATTTGGTGGTTTTGGATGATGCTATAGCAAGTTTCTAGATGGGACCATATGTTTATTTTTGTTAATTAAAAACTTAATTTACTTATTCCTAGTTAATTATTTAGCTAATTAGTCTGTTTCTTACAATACCAAACGTCCACTGTGACTGGCAGTTTGTTTTCAAAACGAAGTTTATTTTTTTTCCCAGCCGCCCTACTTTTTTTAATTTTTGAAGTCTTCATTGAAACACTCCAGAATGCAAACCAGTGCCGAGATAATGAAAACACGGCGATGCATCACTGCTACTCTCAGGGCTGATTCAGTACCGAGTTAGCATTGCATTGTGTTTGTGTATGTAGGAAAAATCAAGGACAGCAAGCAGTAGGGCTGAGTTAGCACTGCAATCAGGGCCGGCTCTTGGGAAGGGCAACCTGGGTGGTCGCCCAGGGCACCATCAGGGTATTACTGTGCCCAAAAGAGAGAGAGAGAGAGAGGGAGGAGAGAGAGAGAGAGTGTGTGTGTGTGTGTGTGTGGTGTGGGGGGGGGGGGGAGGCGACACGGTGGGAGTTTGCCCGGCCCCAAGCGGCGCGACAGGCCTTGACGAACTCGCTCGAAGCAATGTCTCTCCCAAAACCCCACAGCAGTGACTGGCACTCACCCTTCCCCGTGAGCGCGCAGCAGGCCTGTATCTGCCACCGGTTCTTCTTGATGGATGTCAAGTTCAGCTGCTCGGAGATCTCGGTGGGCGACATGCAGCCCTTGATGTCCTGCTTGTTGGCAAAGATGAGCACCGCTGCCTTCGTCAGGTCCTGCACCAATCGAGGCAAGCCATTGTAGCACCTCCACAGGCCCGTCGGCCCAAAGCAGACGCCACCGTCGCTCAAACAGATTCACAGAGTTGTTCGCGAGTATGAATCGAGACCTTCATGAACAGAGCTCGTGCATGTCCTTGTTCCACAGTGCCCGCAGAAAGCCGGCTGCTGCAATCGATAAAAGCTAATGAAGAATCGCAAATGTATTATTTTAACTCTGACATCTTCGATGACACGGAATAGGCGGAGCCATTCCTGCATGACTGAGAAAAACATGACTCGAGAAAGAGTCATGCTGCCAATTGCCAATTTTGCTTGCATGCACAATTGGCAGTGACCATTATCTTCGAAGTTCCATAATGCATGAAATTAAGACACACCCAGCGTGGTCCGCGAGTGGTCCGGATAACTTTGAAGTTTTTCCGCTTTCATGTTGGAACAAAACAAATAAATCTGACCACCAGTCGCCGACCGAGCTCGAGCGCCAACAATTCGGACTTGTTCAATATTTCGGACCTAAAGGAAGAACCGTGGCCTACCTGGTAGAAATAGTGCATATCCACGACCAATATTTCGGACAGCTTGAAGTTCGAAAGTTTGGTTCTTTGGAAAAAAATCATTGTGAGCGATCAGTGGGAAACACCACCGAGAAGCCGCCATTTTGGATCCTATGTTGGCCGCACATGGATTGGCTTAATTTGGCAATGCTACTTCAGTACTGCTAAGTCCTACCGCTAGGTGATGCTATGCTACGGCTTTTTTTTCTCTCTAGCTGCAAGTTATTATCATCATCGTTGTTATCATTTTGCTTAGTTCATTCACCATTCTGCACATTCACCATTCTGCAGTCATGGACCTTGCGCCTCTCATCTCGTCGTCTCGATGAATTGTATTTTCAGACTACGCTGGCTTGGATGCCATGGCCTCGTCTGTCATTCCACCGCCACGAAAAGCCACTAAGCGCGGAAAGTACTCAACCATAACGCTTAGAAAAGGAGGCAGCGATTCTCAAGCTAACAGAAAGTGGCCGAACACAAGCAGAGGCGTAACCTGAAGCAAGACACTATTGACGGCTTCTTAAGCACGCTCAGACGTAATAAAGGCAAATTTTTTAATCTGCTGAGTTTTACATCGAAACTGTATATTGCTAGGGTTCTGTGGATTTTTCATGCGTGTCAACAAAAACTCGCAGCGCCCTTTCATTGTCGTCGTTTCAAGCGCTTGTGTGCCTAGTTTCCTTCCGCTCTCCCAAAGTGGCAGTCCCGTCGCACATGTCCACTTTCCGCCGGAGTGGCGGTCCCGTCGCATGTGTGTAATTTTTTGGGGGCTCCTCGGGGCGGCGATAGTTGTCCACGCGAATGTATATAAAAAAAAAAAGAACACAAAGACAAGTTGCCGTCCTCCATTTTCAATTTCACTTCTCTTCTCTCATCGTGATGGGGAGACCGAGCAACACACCTATGAAAAGCAACGACGGGGACAGCAACGAGAATGGCAATGGTGGCGGCGGGTGGCAAACACCCTGACGAAGATCGTGCATAAATGTGTTCGTAACTTTGTTCAAAATTCTGTGCCACGTCTCTGTTGTGAGCTAAACAGCTTCGCTGGTCATCTCCCTTCACAGAGTGGAATGGCTCATGATGTTTTGGACTGCTCTATTATTTGGACATTTTTTCGGTCCCTGCAAAATCCGAAAAATTGGTCGGCGACTGTATTTGTGAGTCTAACGCAAAAAGCTTCCCCTACAAGCAATTGTTGTCCGACAGTGTCTGGTTTTCCCTTTTCACAGCACCTATCGAAGTTCTCGGATGGAGGCGAACAGGCAGAAAACACATAAAAACTCATCTTCACGCATTTCCTGGCTTTTTCTGGTACAGCCCTAGTCGCAGCGTTTTCACGAGAAGGCAGGTTTTAGTCTGGTTTCTTCCAAAACAGCACAGGAACGCCCGCCCACATGGCAACTTCAGCCCGCACCCCAAGACCGGAAGTTCACCCAAAACACCACCACCACGGCGTGATGTAACAGGGTTGAGTTGGTGTATATTTAGCGGGGAAACTGAATTGGTGCACACGTCAAGCGACGTCAATTTCCCTGCTAAATTTAGCAAGAAAACTGAATTGAGATATAACCTATAGGACATGCGACGTCAATTTCCCCACTTGGTGTATACCGTAAATCACGTGACATTGGGTCACGACATCAATTTCCCGCTAAATTTAGCGGAAACTGCATCGACAGATGAACAGACAAAATATTGGGATTGGGGGTTCCATTAAAAAGAATTTCATGCTTTAAAAGAAGGCAGTTGAACTGTGCCTGTTTCTACATATACGATTTATTTACTAATTTACTTCAATACCCTCAGGGCCCAAGGCAATTTTCAGTTTCGCATAAAATTACCTACGGGCAACCATTTCTGTTCACCAATAAGTGGACGCTTATGTGCAATTCTTGGTACTAAAATAGTGGCAAGCTCGCCCGCCAAGGCAAAGATAATGACGGCGCCACTTGCACACAATCCCAGCAAAATCCGCTCATTGCCGCCACAAGTATGAAAATCTCACCTCGTGCGACAACATCTTCCAGAGCTCTTCCTTCGTCAGGGGTAGCCTCTCCCGGTCCATGCTGTCCACAACAACTATGAGAAACTGCACGTGGAAAAATAAAAAGGACACACTGTTAGTCCGGCATGCTCACATGCACAGTTTGGAAGCAGGAAGACTCCCATTAAAACCACGAGGCAGTGCAGTCACTGACAGGACAAGAAGCACAGGGAGTCTCTTCGGATGTCCCTGACAAGCACTTGTTGCCTTCTGCGGCGCACATGCTGCACGTGCTGGCTGGAAAATCACAATATGCCAAAGTCTTATCGAAGGTAGAAAGCTCACACCGGAGGCGAGACAGCTGGACGACCTACCTGTCGTTCTTACTCCGTCAGTAACCATACAAATTCTATAATCCCTGTGAGCCCGCAGTAAGATATGTCAAGTTGGGGTTGCCTTTGTTAGAGAACTCCTGACTTGAAAATACCGTGGAGCATCAATTTTACGTGCAACCGGATTTTTAAAATGAGGTATTTGCTGATACGAGTCGGAGACGATGTTTATCGGCGTGTCGTGCATCCCGAACTTCACATAGGAAACCGTGGCTACGTTTGGAGCGGTTCCGTTCTCGCACCAAAATCTCGCGGATCTTTCTTTCGGACTTGTGCAATCATGTCTGTGTGCCACAACGTAAATAAATAGCTTTGCTGGCAACGCTAACCAGAGACGGTGTTAGCTGGCGTGAACCACGGCATCTAAATTTGGAGTAAGCATTCTAATGGTGTAGCTGTGTTCTCATCCCACCCAAGACGCTGCCCGTCGAGGTAAGTGGAATCATCGTAGAGGCAGCCTGTTTATGGCGCAACGCCGAGACTTGAAGCACAGGATGTTGTTTCATGCTTTGCACTTGATATATAAAACATGCACATTAAAATGTCGCTAGGTAATCACAGTACGGCACAACCCAAGTCTTTTTTGACATGCACCACACCACATTTTATATTCCTCATATAGTATATATATATTTTTTTTTTCAATTTTTCAAGAGGTTTTTTATTTGTTCAAGCTCCATGAAGAACACCTCATTCACAGTCATGTGAACACATTTAAACAAAGGAAAAGAGAAAAAGAAATAGGCTGCCTTTATTTCCGGATTTATTCGGCAGAAATATAATTTCTTGCTCAATAATTTTAGGCCACGCTATACGACGCATAATCCACAAAATTGGAAATTAAAACCGAACAATCACTTCACGATCTCAAACAAACCGGAGGGCTATAACTATCCCCCCATTGAGGCACACAAGTTCCAACTCTATATTAAACTATATAGACAAAGTGGCACAAGCAAGTCGTAAAAAATTGTAAGGCAAATTGCTAGGCAATTATGTTGCATACATGAAATGTTCTAGCATCGGGAACGTTTAGCGACTCTCATGGCGCTCTTCATCAGATAGTTTAACACGTATTATGTGTACACTTGATAGTTGTTCTCAGAGTTTTACGTACACGTGACAGAATTTGTTATCCGAATTTGTATACCGGAGGCAGCTGCATTTCGTGGCAGCATCGATATGCTATCGATGTCATGCAATGTAACTTTCCTGCTAAATTTAATGGGGAAGCCGAATTGGTGTATAGGTCACACGACGTCCATTTCCCGCTAAATTTAGCGGGGAAACTGAATTTGCGTATAGGTTACGTGACATGAAGTCACGTAACTAGCTGGGGCGGATGTGTGAAAGGCGCAAGTGCCGTCTGCACAGCAGTCTTTCCCACGTTTGGGTGTCTATGATATCCGACAACGTCTGCACACCTGCGGCATCAGTCTGCGCACGTAATGTGAACGTAACTCCGAGAGACAATAACGAGAAACGGTGAGACGACGACTGCACTGAGGGCGGAACGGCCAGGTGGCTCCCAAGGCTCAGAAGCGTGCTGCACGTTACACGAATCACGTCGACATCGCTGCATGCCGAGGGGAGATGCCGCTGATGTCACCTGTTACGCTTGCCGCGAGAAGTAATAAACAAAAAATCAGCAGAACCCATCCTTTGGGAATGATTATCTACGTTAATGCGAATAGCATCAAACGGTGCGGAGTTATGCGCGTTCGTCAGGTGGCCGGCACACTCTAGATACGCCAGCCCACTCTTGAGGCGATTCTAAATTTGTTGACACTTTAACAGCCCTGCGCACGATCTCCGCAGCCCAGCACGTGCGTTTGTGTCACTTAGGAAGGCGAGCAAAGCACGCGCCATACGCACAAACACTCAAAATGGTACCGACCAGACTTTCTGGCGTCTCAGCTAGTCTCAACCAACGGTATTTAAACGGTTGTTTATATCTTTACCATAGACGCGCTTACAGCGCTGTCACAGCTACCGGTGCGCGCGCGTTCCATGCACGAGGGCTCATTCCGCTCGTGAGGCTGAGCACGGCCGCTACATCACCCTCTCCCGAGCGCGGGAGAGGGTGAGCTAGCG
The DNA here is from genome assembly GCA_037355805.1 of Ixodes ricinus. Taxonomy (NCBI): domain Eukaryota; kingdom Metazoa; phylum Arthropoda; class Arachnida; order Ixodida; family Ixodidae; genus Ixodes; species Ixodes ricinus. Next base: position 81,429 of record JAZHYW010067923.1, read on the forward strand.
GCCGTGCTCAGCCTCACGAGAGCGGAATGAGCCCTCGTGCATGGAACGCGCGCGCACCGGTAGCTGTGACAGCGCTGTAAAGCGCGTCCTATGGTAAAGATATAAACAACCGTTTAGAGTGCGTTGAATGACTGCCTTCATAGCTCTGTGGTTAGCGCGTCTGCCTGCTGATCAAAGGGTCAACGGTTCGAATCCCAGCCGGCGCCGGTCTTTTTTATTTATTTATCGACCCGCGGCGTAAGAGGTTAGATAGCCAGATAGATACATAGACGAAAAGTGCGTGAAGTAGCCAAAGAATGCTATTCGCATTAAAAAGCAGCAAAGTTGATAACGTTTAGCCCAATGCTGGCTATGCTAATACCTTAGCCTCGGGCGCGTTAAGTCGGCGCTCCTTTGCTCCTACTCCGACGCTCCGAGTTTCATACTCTGAGCGCAATAACTAAACGACGCATGGCGTACAGGAGCGCGAAACACCGAGGCTGTGTTCCAGACCTGCTCGAATGGATCCGAGTTACCCTGGCAGATTATGTCACGTGACAACAAAAATAGAGAAACGCTGGACGCGGGTAGGCTCTCGATAACCACCTTTACCCTAGAGTTAGATCCAGTAAGTTTTGGAAGACGGCCAGAAACTATCGACGAACCACACGAGCTCCTTCCGACCGTGAATACGGGTGGCAGAAGCCGAAAATATTTTGAAGATAAATAATTACGCCCGTGTGGAGCGGCAGAGTCTAAAGCAAAAGAGACGGCGATGTTATGAAATTTCTACGAACGTTTTAATATTTTTGAAAGGTTTGAAGACTCGCTTAGTGCACATATATGGAAGGTTACCTTGGCCGATCTATTTATTGACCACGCATGCTGTTCTAATTTAATTGAGTGATTTAATTGTGCGAGTGACGAAGAAGTCACTCGCGCTCCGAGAAATTCTTGGTACACGAAGAAGCGCGCTTGAGTGTCAGTCTCCGGTGGCACTCCTGTCCGCTTAGTGAAAGGAGCGCCAAACTCTCACGCTCCAGAGCACGGACTTACACGCCCTCGACTGCGCTGTTGCTTTCTCCTCAATGTGCTCGATAGAGTCAGCCGATTTTGGCAACTTGGCACGATCCAAAGTTTGCCGGACCGTTTAAGGAACATTTAGACAGAACTAGGCAGTAATATTTGACATGTGGTCTTCTTAGGTGATACAGAAGAGGACTGCATTGTTTTTTTCAAAAACAAAAAAGAAGCGGAGTTGCCCTTTAACATGGGTCGCCATTCTGAGTTCGAATACTGTGAACGACTTAATTTTTGCAAAGACCTAATTTTTGCGAATTGCCTACAATTTGCGAAAAATATGTCCCACGAACTATTCCTGCAAAATGTAAACACACTGGAGTCTACATTGAGATCCCACCACGCCGCGAAAATTAGGACATGCAAATTATTCCAGAACTTCAGGTTTGGCCTAAATCGCGAAATATTGAGCCCGAAAAAAATAACTCGTTTACAGTATGACCTCTCCCTCTTCATTTCTGGTCCCCCTCTGTGAATTGCTGTAACTGCGGCATAATTTACGAGCGAGAGAGACGCACAGGCTATGCTCATAGCAAGGTTGCACTAGCTTCGAGTAAACAGACATTATCCCTGTCGCATCACAGGTGGCAGCTGAGGACACAGTGAAGCTAACCCGCAAAAGCCCCCATCATTTTTTGCAGCACACATTCACTACGTTGGCAGTGCCCTTGTACACAAATGAACAGGTGCCATACACGGAGCCCGACGTAATTTGCACAAACAAGCGACTCCCTTTTTTTGGGGGGGGGGGGGATTTTCTTTAGAATTGAAAGGATTCCGTCAATACTACTACTAGTATGGTGGAAAGTTCCCGTATGGAACGCTTACATATCAAGTTTGATGCTTGCCAAAAACCTTTTCATGTAAAATAGAAAAAAAGTATTTGACTTCATGCTTGCATTGTGCATAAAAGGCTGGTTCAAACATTTGTGTTCTAGCCTGACTGACTGACTATTTACGATGAGGTGGTTGCTAGAGAAACCTGACGTACGTGCAATGCATCAAACGGAACCGTCTGAACCAGCCTCGACAGTGTCGAGCAGTGTACCATAATCGTGGCAACTTTTTCTGCATGCTGCATGCACTGTGCGCTCAGTGTAAGCCACGTTTGCTAGCGAGCAGGAAGAGGCCGTGGCCAAGAGATGGAGAGTACAGTCTACCAAATGGTAGCGTGGTCTAGAGAGAGAGAGAGATAGAAGCGTCTTGCCTCTGCGTTGGAGTAGTAGGTATTCCACGTTGTCCGGAGGGACTCCTGCCCTCCCAGGTCCCACATGATGAAGTGGACGTTCTTCCAGACCACCTCTTCCACATTGCTGCCAATGGTCGGCGACGTGTGCACCACCTCATTCATCAAGCTGCGGGGAGGCGAGAAGAAAGACGGGCACATCACCGCAGCTTGGACAGCGGTCTTGTGTCACAGAAAGGGCAGAACGCAGGCTCCTAACTGAACTCTGTTTCACCTCGCTACAGAAGACTTTACGAGCCAACGAAACCAATCCAGAGTCGTGCGTGTAGCGCGACCTTCGGGGAGGGACAAGCAACGTGCGGGACATTTGTTCACGTGACACATTCACAACGCTGCACTGGCTGCGATGGCTAGTAGCATTCCCTGTGGTTCATCGTAAAGGGAAACGGAAGGCAGTGGGATGCGTCCCTCAGTGAGCCACTGTGTTAGTCCTTGTTCAGACTGAAGAAATGCGCTCAACATGAGCGAGTTTGGCTACACTCTCCCCATGTTTGTAGCAAGAAGCCACATCCAGCTGCTCGTAGAGAAATCACGACAATGTGTTGATGAGAATTGCGGTGGGCTTAAAGGGATGGTAAATTGAAATTTGGATTCATTTCATTTTTTATTTATTTATTACCTACATTTCGTCCTGGGGGCATTATTGTAGGGGTAACTTACATGGAAACACAACAAACACACAAATAGAAATGCAAAAATATCAATACATGCTGACATATGCTACAAATAACACAATACGCAATAAAAAAAAAAAGACTTGAACACAACATACACGTATCCACTGTAAGCTGCGAACATCAGCACAATGCAAAACAATACATTAGTCATGGTTCATTCTCGTATAAATAATGACTTAAAATACAATCAAAAGTTTCATCCGAAGCCGAAACAACAGCTTCGGGGAGCCTATTCCACTGATTTATTGTTCGTGGGAAAAATGACGATTGAAAAACAGGTGTGCGGCATGCTATTTCTCTATTTTCTTTGTGTGGTCTAATCTCTGGGAAGTAAAAGTAGGGGGTTTTAGGTAAATGTTCCTATCAATGCTGGTACATTCACAAACTACTTTATTCAGAAAAGAGTACCTTGATAACCTCCGGCGAAGTTCGAGCGAGTCCCATGACAATAACCTTTTTAATGCTGTGACACTGATAACAAAATGACAAGAGTTAGTAACTAAATAGACAGGGCGATTTTGGATGGCCTCAAGTTTATTTATCAAGGTTTTAGTGTCGGAATTCCAAACTACAGCCGCATATTCTGAGAGGGAACGTACGTTAGAAATGTATAGTCTTTCTTTGACGTCACGAGGTGCGTGTTTAAAGTTTGTCTTTATCAGTGTTGGGAAGTACTTGAAGTACATTGTACTTAAAGTACTACTTCAAGTAGGTTTAGGAAACTTGTACTTTACTTGAAGTACATTCTCCGAGTATGTACTTGTACTTTACTTAAAGTATTTTTTCTTGTACTTTCCGAGGAAAGTACAATTCCCGACTTCAAAGTACATTCCCCGATTTTGGTTTTGTCACATTTGTATCACGAAATGATGCTTTGTCAACTCCAAAGAAATACCTGGGAGGGATATTCTACTCTCACCAGAAACATGAGCAGACGACGCATCGCTCCGTTTGTTCTGGGGGCGGCTTTCCCGTAGCTTTTTGAACTATCGCTACTTCTCGGTCGGTCAGCGCAAGCGAGGAGGTTTAAAATATTAGGAGAGCAAAATGAATCATAATGTAGCACCTCAGATTGTTGTGCGGAAAAATTTAATTTTCAAGTTGAAGTAAAAGACAACAGAGGAGAACGTCACAACGTTTTGAGACATTCTCTTGTGTCTTTTCCTTTATTTGAAAGTTCCTTATTTTTCCGCACCCCAATCTCAGGTGTCACATTATAATTAATTATCACCAGCTCGCTCGCACACTCACTGTGTTTTTCATTAAGGTGAGGACACTCCTCTAAGAGAGGGTTGCTTGTGGAAGCTACGGGGCTGACGTCATGCTTTCTCCTAGTACGTTTAACCCCTTTGGGTGCAACAATCTAGTGCAAGGGGTACAAATTCAGAAGAGGGAGCTCTGAATTTGGCTCCATTCCTGAGAATAACTACTCTGTGGCCACTTGACTTTATCAAATATTCGCCGCTGTTTTTGAAAATAGGTAATGCACCCCTGATTACCCCTGGGCAATGCATACCAGTTAAAAAATCACTGTATAGGGGAATTAAAGGGCATCATGAAATATTGTGTTAAAATACTGGTACTTTACTTTGAAAGTACATTGTATTTATAGTACTTTACTTCAAGTACGTTGCTTCCAATGTACCTAATACTTTACTTTAAAGGGTAACTGCAAAGAAAAAGTGTATTTTTAAACAGCCTAATTAGGACAAGCATGTCACAAAACAATTTTTCCGCCAAAACAAAATTTTTTACAGCAATATTTATTGCGCGGGACTGATTTTAGTTTGAGGCTATTTCACCCGTTTTGAATCGCGCGCTACAAAGTTCCTATTATACGTCACAGAGTAGCTGGTACAACGTCACTCCGTGACGTATATCTCATGCCACTCCGCAGGGCGTCGAAAGAGCGGGAGTTTCAAATGCGGAGAGGTTGGGACTCCGACTAAATTACGTCCTGTGGCGTAAATATTGTTAGAAAAAATTTGTTTTTTCGCGGAAGATTTTTCGTGACATGCTTGTCCCAATTAGGTTGTTTAAAAAAACACTTTTTTTTCTTTTGCAGTCACCCTTTAAGTACATCACGTCTAATTTACTTTGTACTTTACTTGAAGTACCTTTTAGATGTACTTTACCCAACACTGATCTTTATAAAGTGAAGCACACGTCCTGCTTTCATTGTTATAAATTCAACATGACTACTCCACGTTAAGTTAGATGAAAAAATAACACCCAAATACTTCACATCGTTCGCCAAGGTAATCTGAATTGCATCTAGATAGTAATTAGTCTGTATGTTTAGACGTTTTCTGCTTAAACGGATACAATTACACTTTGCAAAACTCAGTTTCATTTTCCGTTTGCTGCACCATGTGAGTATTTGATCAAGATCAATTTGTAAAGTGGCAGCATCGTCCTGGTTATTTATATCCCTGTATAACACACAATCATCTGCATAGAATCTTATTTTAGAGGTAGTTCCATAGCCTATATCATTTATATAGTTTAAAAAGAAGCGGACTAAGCACAAATCCTCGGGGAACACCCGACGTTACTGAAACAAAGCAAGATTCTGAGCCATTAATGACTGCTTTTTGGGAGCGACCGGTTAGATAGTCTGCTAACCAACCAAGGACAGAAACAGGTAAACCTAAAGATGCAAGTTTTAAAAGCAATAAAGAGCGTGGCACAGTATCAAAGGCCTTACTGAAGTCTAGCATTATACAATCAACCTGCTTCCCAGAATCAAAAGAAAACACATCATACGAAAATTCGACTAACTGAGTGACGCAGAGAAGCCTGCCCTAAAGCCATGTTGAAACTGGACAAAAAAATTATTTGTTGGCAAGTGATGAAATATGTTGGAGTAAATTATATGTTCAAGAGTCTTGCAACACGCTGGTTGAAATGGGTCTAGTTGGAAGCAAAGAACAGGGACCACTCTTATGCACAGGAACAACATTCGCGAATTTCCATTCCTGAGGCAGCTTTATTGACGATAGAAATAAATTAAACAAGACAACCAGAAACTTGGCAATAATGGGTGTACAAGATTTCAAAACAGAACAAGGTATATGATCTGGCCCAGTGGAAGAGTTAGTTTTTAGTTCAGAAGAAGTTTCACAAACTCCATCATGCGATACAGTGATATCTGACATGGCTTCAAAATTACAACAAGCATGGTTCCGAATGTATGTCTTCTGGTAACTGCAAAAACTGACTGAAAGTAATCATTAAAAGAAATGCGCTTTGTCGCCATCATGATGACATAACCTTGTTCAGCTAAAATAGGAGGGGATAGTATTCGTTAGATTTAACAAACTTCCACATCTCCTTTGGGCTATGCGCTAAGCTTTTCACCTAGAGCAGGAATAAAAGTGATCTTTGACACTTTGTTATTCCTAGCTTAATTTCCTTCCCCAGAATATCTAGCCTGTTAAACCATTTCATCAACCCTCTGGCTTAGGTACCTCCGAAAGAGTGCGACATCTTCGATTCAGTGAGCGGCTTGATCTTGTTGGTAAACCACGGCTTGCTGTCAGTCTTTTTTAATCGAGACTTGAATTTTTGACGGTATCGGCCAATCAATAAAGCGATAGTACAGTTGCTTTTAAATAGATTCCAAAGATCTTCAGCTTACTGGACGATGGTGCCAATGACCGCCACAAACTCCTCAAATGTATCTTCCAGGTTATGCATAACCAAGCCATAATTACCTTTACACCCGCTTGAGGAGGGAAAGCTTTGACCATTGGTCGTCCGAAAGAAACTTTGCTAGGATCCCATCATGGTCATTTATACCAGGAATCAGTATTTCACAAAATAAGGCCGCAGAAGCATTGAACGGGACGCTACAAACACAAAACATCTCATACATCGATGTGCTTAAACGAATGGCCATATTTTTTGGAAAAGAAGGGCATCGATCAAGCGAGGACTATGACGTCACGCATCCTCCTAAGAACGGCTGAGAATGAGGGGAAGCGGCCTCACTTCTCTCCTCCTCGCTTCGGTTCACCAGCTCAAGGAGACGAAGTGAAGAAGAGAGGAATGAGAATCCTGACATCGCATGTCTCGTTAACCTTGTCAGACGTGTACGATCGCGCACTTCTTTTCCAAAAATACGGCCATCTGTTTCGAGGTATCGCTGTACGAGTGATGTTTTGGGGTTTTGCAGCGTCCAGCCTATTGCTCCATCCTTGTTTTGTGAGCTATAAATTTTGGTTCAGTATTCCTTTAATGGCATAAGACCAACGGTGACCATATTGCACCAAACTGATTTGTTTGATTGTGGAGTGAAATAAAAATAACAAATACTGATGTAACGAGCCAGCTCTATGCATAATAGTGATGTGATTGGTCCGAGCCATTCTAGAGCACTTTTCAGAGCAGCCAAAAATCTATTTTGGAGCAGCAAAAAGTTCTTTTGGAGCATAAGCACACATATCATTTTCATTTATACTAGTTTGAATACCAGAATTGAATGAGGCATATGCTGGCAGGCCTAAACAGCCACAGAGACCATGTGCCTGAACTGCTTTGGAGCTTTGATGTTGGCTTGGCATGTGCCATGTAGAACAGGAGGGCTATACCGTAGTAAGCCAACAAACAAGGCCATGTAAATTAATAATAGGGCTCCTACTGTCGCGCCCCATGTGGTACCACCAATAAAGCGAGCAAGAACTCCAAAATAGCTTTTAACTCAAATATGAAAGATGAGGTGACCAGGTCAGACCCGAGTCATTTAGTGACTTCAAGAAATGTGTGGCATTTGGGGTATGCGTGGTGTTTTCCTGCATATAATAACTCATGGGTATTTGTCCCACTCGCCAAGCCGAATGAGAAATACGAACCCCACACTGGGAGGCCTCTCATTCTGCATTTCCCCTCTTTCCACCTTATTCCATCAATAAACTCACTCACTCCCTTTTGCAACACGTGAACGCGACGGCTGCTGATTTGTCAGTGGAAATTTGAAGTTCACGGGTATGAAGACAATTGGAAATTTACTTTAGAGCAGACTGAACCCTCGTCCTTGCTTGAATTCGTGTAGATCCAGAGCCCGATATACAGATGTCAACGGCGTAGGAAGATGTCTGGATGGTTGATCGCGGCATGTTGGTTAGACAGATGAGCGCTATATTAACTCTTTCCTGACCATGGGAAAAGTAGCAATTTTCGAAGGAGTCATGCAATAACAACCGCTTTTATTTTCCGAACTAATTTGCGTATGGAGCAATATGATAAATCAAAACGTGCCCAATTAGTTGTCCTTTCAAAAGAAACAGAGGTCAGTATAACCTGAAAAAAAGACTTTAAAATTTAATTTCTTCAAGACACAATGCATCTGTGGAAGGTGTATAAATGCCAAAACTTCGTTATAATTAGTCTCGACAGGGTAAAACACTGATAGTGTTTTTACCAATACTGTCGAGACACTGGGTCCTGTATGTTGTCAACAAAATATAGAACTGGTTGGCCACCCCTTTCTCCGAGCAGTTTCCTGACAACGCCAGTGAGTGAAATGGATGGAGTTGCGCAGGAGGAAATTTGAGTCCTCGCGAGACCTTACAGATTTTACATCTTTCTGGGATTTATATTTTCACACATCGTCCTCCACCAATGTCGAGCGAGCTTCTCTGCGTGATTCGCAGAGATCTCTGATGTTTTTAGTTTTCCTGGATTGTCTGTGTGCACTCCAACGTATGGCGTGGAGGCACTCATATTTGGTGTCGATAGATTTATGCGTGGAAGGGACATTATGTGCACTTGCTTTTTCTGCACAAGATACAATTATCGTTTCAATGCTATACAGTTCAGTCACTTCCTTGCATTCGTTTGTCACTGCTTCTTCGAACGTATGCCAGTTGGCTCGTCAAAGAAAGTGCATTTTTCAAACATCGGTGACTTTATTAGTGGTAATGTACGTGGTCGTGAGTATGTAATCACCCCCACGAGTTTCAATATCTGCGAACCTGTTACTTGCAATGTTAGCGCTGCCAAAATGAATGTCAAGTCAGTGAAACTACTGCTTTCCATTCCGTAGTAATAGGGACTTTTAGCAAAATGCTACCGCGTATCACACTACCGGAACCCTTGAAGCATGCTTTTAAGCGCGCGCCCAGGTGATACTCATGACCGCAGGGCGCGTGATGTTTCAAAGGCTCTGGTAGTGTGGTATGCGGAACACTAACGGTTCGCTAAAAGTCCCTAATATGGTGGTGTTCCGTCATTGAGGGTAGATAAAAGATAATTATAGGCTAGCTCCGCCAAGCCTCTTCCTCAAGTATTTGTTCTAATGCTTGTCCATTGGGATGGTGGGCATTAAAATCACACTCTCCAAAGTAGGGGCGTAGTACTTACACCCCTCGTTCCATATATAACACCCCAAAACTACATTTCGACGTTCAGTCCACTGATGTCGAACTGACGATACAATCTTTTACGAGCGCCTTGATAGCTGTGTGATACAACTTATTAAATAGTTTTTGTATGTATCAAAAACTACAAAAAAAAACAAAAAAAAACTGAGGTTTTGCAGCAGGGCTAACAAAACCTTGAGCGTTTTCCTGTAAACTTTAGTGCACACATTGGCTATTTTAATAAGTTGTATCACTCGATTATCAAACCGCTTACAAAATTTGGTATCGTCAGTGCGACGTCAGTGGACTGAACATTGAATTGTAACCATTTTGTTCTTAGCCCGAGACTGAGGCAGGAAAGAGGAAAGTTTCAAAGTAGAAGAAAAATGAACAGTCGAGGACACGTCTCTGTTCATTTTTCTTCTACTGAAACTTTCCTCTTTTCCTGCCTCAGTCTCGGCTAAGAACAAAATGGTTAACATCCACCAGCTCGCCTGCGCACTCACTGCATTATCATTGAATTGTAGTTTTTCGGGTGTTATATGAGACAAGGGGTGTAAGTACTACACCCCAATTGCTGAGAGTGTACCTGTAAGAACCTATGGCAATAGACCCTTCCCGAAATTCAGTGCCATCTGGTGGCTCAAATGGCAGTTTAACTTTTGCCGTACTAATGGCGGCAATGAACATGTGGTCTGCCGTATATTATCGGGTGCCGTCACTTTCGCAAGTCAACGGCAAACGACAGTGTGTGCTTCACTGTACATTGCCTTCTCTATCTCTTTCAGTGCCGGTAGAAACAAAGATACCACCAGGCAGAATGAAGCGTCAACCCACGTAGACGCCTTGGTAAAGTTCTACAATTGAAGGGGCTTTGAAGCATGTTGATGCGAGCAACATATGTTTGTCGCGTGTGCTGGAACAACGTGTGCAGTATACGTTAGATCTCCTCTAATGAACATTGCTACACAACTTGTACTATTAGCGCAGTGGTCCTCAAATGTGGGTCTGCGAAGGCATCCTAGGGGTCCACGAAGCCCAGCCTCATCAGTTAAGCCCGGCAATAAAAGTTGTCTTTTCTCAGATTGAGAAGAAAAGTTCAAATTTTCGGGGAGTCTCCTCATGTGTGTGTCAATAAGAGAAGTCTACTTCACATCAGCCCTTAGTTATATTCATTTTCTGAATCATTGTCATATTTAACCTATAACTTTCCCTTCCCCTCATCACGAACGGGGTCCTCCGTCATCTCCGCCGATCCACAAGGAGTCCGGGAAACAACAACGGTTGAGAACCACTGTATTAGCGCATGTTGAGTCAAACATCTTTTGGCAAGTTTGACTCACAGATTACAATAATGGGGAAGCTTTATTTAAAAACCACCTGTCTGAAGTGAGAAAGTTGTGATCTCAAACCTCTTGCATTCCATTGTAGGATGGAGGCCTTCTTATAAAGTTTGTTGTTCTGACATGTGTCATATGCGATGCTAGCTATCCATCCAGAATAGATGAGCATGAGAAATATTGTGAAACTTCCGAGTACTGTCAATGTTCGATATAGAGATCAAATTGAATATAATGTCATTTGGGGCGATAATTGAAAGTTCTGGAAATTTGTATAAACCTACCGTGACGATCTGGCCATGTAGCGGGGCTTGATTTATTATATTTTCAGTATTAATAAAGTGAAAATAAGTTATGGCCCAACATTGGTGCAAATTCCTCACATTTTGGCAAAATATAGCAGGTAAGTGTTTTGGGGCAGTTTGGCTCAAATGGTGCAGCAATCACATCACTATTAACCGCCGATCGACACCGTCGTTTGAGGAAATAGGATGTGCGCCCGATGGAAACACGGAATGAAAAGGAATTTGGCATGCAAACAACTCTGCAAAGCAATTGCTCCGGTTCAGCACAAGACCAACGCAAGACCGTACAACATGCAAGATAACGGTGCAATTCTGCAGCATTCACCGCTGCATGAAAAACAAAAGGGACAAAGGTAAGATAAGCACCAAACCTCAACCCTTTGAACTAAATATCTAAGTGCACACTTCACTTTCAACATCTGTTCATAGACCCTGCGAAAGATAAAATACGAGAAGCAGAGGGGTGGAAAAAGGTCACAAAAGAATTATGAACTTCACAAGAAGTCTTCTGCAGATAAATAGAAAGCATAAGATGGATTCATGCAACAATGAACTAACAAAACAGCCTAAAGGTCACTGCAGACGGTACTCTCTAGTGGAAAGGCGCACATGCCACACCGCACAATCATTGCTGGCGTCAGCAAAAGATAATGATTCCAATGCCTGCGTGACCTCGCAGCCAGTTTCGTACCAATATGTGAAACTTGCTTATTGTCTATTTTAACAGTCCACTTACACAATGTCAGAAAGAGCCGGGAATTAAACAAAACTTGTAGATATGCAACACTTATTTGTGTGCGAAAAACAGACAGATAGAAACGTATCACCAGCAGAGGAGCAGCAACAAAAAAACCAGGAAGCAAAAAGCAAGAAGAATGTAAGAAAATTCAAAGCAAAAAGTGTATTCTATGCAAGAAGTGCAAAAATTGCAGTCTCCCAGCTGCAACTACTCCCCGCCATCCAAACTCGCTGAGCCCCCAAGCTGCCAAATCTCACGGCATCCGCGTGTAGAGATCGCAGGTGCTCCGGCAGCGATAGCGAGGGTCTTAAATCACGAGTAAAAGAGAGCACGACTTAATGTCCAATAACTTGCTCGTTCTGCGAAAGACACTAGCGCTATGTGCCGCATCTATTCATGAGCCAACCGAATTCATGTCAAGATGTTGCCTTGAGCAGTATCGTGTTTATGTCCTTTTCTTCCAAAGCTCTATTAGGCAAAGTATACTCTAAAGTACTTCCCTTTCGAGGCAACCTCATTTGTGGAAATTTTAAAACTGGAAGGAAATTATGCAACATTTGCAACTCAAATATATCTTTGCACATTGGCAGATAGAGAAGTATTTATCACAGGTGCTTAAATTTTGTCCTTGCATACAACTGGTACTCTAAAAAATATGTTCAGTCCTCAATGTTCTGAAAAAAGCTAGTTTAACAGGTAGCCAAAATGGCCTTTCATTCATTTTAGAACTTGGACTGGAAACCAGCAGCTTGAAGCAGCAGTGGGGTCAACATTTATTTTTATTCATTTCTATCTTTCTTTCTATAAGTGTAAATAAATTACAGTGTGCTTCTAATGTGTGCCAACCTAGATGCCTCGCTGAAAAAATATGACACTTGTCTCGCAAGATGGAAAACAAGTTTAGCCCAGTGGGCACACTCACAATTGATAGAGTATTGTTGTCTTGCCAGCGTTGTTCAGCCCAACAATGACCACCTTGTGTTCTGAAAGAAAAAGCAAAAACATATGAGGAACCCAGTAGCTGTGAGCCAAATAGACTCGTGCCAGCTGCTTCTGCGAGACTGCTCCAAAACTTGAGAGCAGTCTTGGGCTCGCCAACATTTCCTTCACAAAAACCGCAGCCATAGCCAAGCAAATCTTGAGCCACGGACCAAGTTCAGCAAGCCATGATGGTCTTCCAGATGTTGAAATTATATTTACCTTAAGCCTGTGTTCAACTGGGTAAAGGTCAAACATTGTACTAAACATCACTTCAGTTTGATGCTGCTTTTCAATGTAGTATGAACATTTCTAATAGACGTTTGCTTTAGCCCAATGGCAGCGATATCTTTGAATACAAGTTAGTTAAAAGTTCTGAACAGAGTTCTGTGACTATGCACCTTGCTGTGCATTCACTTGAATGTTCCAAGATAAGTTCTGATTATAAGCTGGGATCCAGAAAATTACCTTTATATTTTTTCTATTCCCCTTCTCTTGGACTTTCCTTTAGTTAAGTAGATGCTACAGTTCCCTCCATTGGATACGTTAAAACAAATTCTGATATATAGAGGCTTCAACTCTTAATGAGGCAAAATGCTTCATCATTCTCTATCACAGTGCCAATTACAATTACCCCAGGAGAACAAAGAACTTTGGTCTTTATATTTCTGTTTTCTGTGCAGAATCAACTCGAGATTTCAGGCGGCTGTCAGTCAACTTGTACAAAAAATCTCACTCGTACTTCAGAGCAATGAGGAGGGTAGAAGAGCACGACATTTATCCACAATGACAGGAATATCTCAACTTGGCTTAGAAGAAAAACATAATTCATAAAATGAGTTCCAAAGATTTGATCGACTGATCTGTATCACCCTGTGACATTTAAGAAAGCACAGTATCTCCATTTGATTTGTTAGCGTGACCTGTCTTGAAACAGATGCCGGAACTACATAGCTCTACAGAAGCAGTCCACTTGCTGCAACAACACTCCATAATATGTATCCAGGGATTGCAATGTTTCAAAGTAAAGCAAAAATCAAAAGTAGATGTACATCTACAGGGTGTCACAAAAGAAAATTTACAGGGTTTTTATTTCGCAAAAATAAACTAGGCATCGCCGAACGCTCATTCTCCGCCCAAAGGTAGCGCTAGAGGTCACAACCAGATGCCCAAGTTTCAGCCCGATCCGATAACTTAGTCAAAAGTTATAAGTGATTTTCTGAAAATTTCGATGGGAAAATGGCGGCCGACGGAGTTTTCGAATACATGGGGCTCTATGGCACCAGAAACCGAGAACGGGCGAAAATGGGCTCCATTTTCCCATTGAAATTTTCAGAAAATCACTTATAACTTCTGACTAAGTTATCGGATCGGGCTCAAACTTTGGCATCTGGTTGTGACCTCTAGCGCTACCTTTGGGCGGAGAATGAGCGTTCGGTGATGCCTAGTTTATTTTTGCGGAAATAAAAACCCTGTAAATTTTCTTTTGTGACACCCTGTATGTCCTTCGTTCTGTAAACCTTTTGCCTAGTGGTACCTTCCTCAACATGTTAAAGCAGACAGATTTACATTAAACACCACACACTATTGAGAAACACGATTGTTATCTTTGTCGCTGCGAATCAAGTATAGTCCAGTGCTTTGCTTATAAAGAGGAGCAAAGGCTCAAACCGACATAAAGGCAACTCTCTGAGGCATGGATGGATGGATGTTGGATGGATGGATGTTACTGGCCATACCCTTTGTAGCGGGTGGTAGCTTGCGCCACCTAGCCTGAGTCTAAGAAAGACAAGCATTTGGTTTCTCGCGCCCTTCTAAGCCAATTTTCTACCCCCTAACTATCACCAGGTAGTGTGGGATAACACCAGGATGACCTTTGGGGGATCGGGCAAAAAAACTAAAAACATCACCCCCGCCTTTCCCCCCGGCGAGGGAGTCGCCAATTTTCCTCTGGTCAGACCTTGTCGGCGTTACCCCAGCACCGGACCCACTGGGAGACAGGGTTGAGACTTTGGGCCGGAGCCACGCGGGAGGGAGTCCCAATTTTCCTCTGTCCCGCCTGTCCCCAGCTGTGCTAGTTAGTTCTGCATCATTCAATTTTCCCTAGATAATTTCCACCAATTTTCTAATCGCCTCTTTGTGACTGTAATCCTCTTCTCCTCCGTCCCTCCATCGTCGCCAGCAAACCCCAGGGCCCCGGCCAGATCTGTTACCCCTTCAGGGAGTGATGACCCCAGGTGGCCAGACGTTGGCGGCTCAGCCTTTTTACTGCAGAACCTTTCATGGCAGCTGTATCCAGCAGGTGCCTACAATCTCGTTAGACGGCAAACTGTGCAGACCTGCATCACTTCTGGCGGCGATGAAGAACGCTGCGAGATACAGTGCCCCAAGCCCCCGGATATAACGGCGTGCGAGGTCGCGTCCGGTTAGAAGCAAAATTAAGAGCGAACGCCCGACAAGTGTCCCAAGGCAACTGAGACCCTACTCAAGGTCTCCTTGCGCAACAACCTGTTCCAGGAGATCGCTTGTAACGGATACCTCGGCGGCAGTCCATACGGCTCATCAACTACGCTCCCACTCTGACTCTACATTATGTCGACGAACTAATTCCCACGGCGAAAATATACTGCTCGAAGAGATATAGAGCAAAAGATTACAGCACAGCGTAGTGCGACCGTGACAAAGATAAAATAAGGATAAAAGAGAGCGCCTACGTTGCAACCAATGCACCGATGTGAGTCAGAACGACTAACGTATAAAATAAAATGCGCAAAAAAAAAAAACAATTAGCAGTGGAAAGATTGTTTCGGCGCTGATCACGCGTGGAGGAGAGGCGAAGAATTTGTGGTATTCGTAAGCAGCTGGAAATTGGTTATAGATAACCTCTCGCGCTACAGGTCGATCACTCTGACATAACTGAGTCCGCAACAGGTATTACGAGAGGTATTTCAAGCGCGCGCGCGCGCATAATGTGAACGCAGAAAAACAGCTCAAACTTGACCGACAAGTCGTCACGAATCAGCTGTTGCGACACAATCGGCCGAAAGACGACCTTTAGTGCTGCGTCTTTTTTCTTCCTCGTGGGCACTGCGGGATCATCTGGCTCTACCTCCAATGCCAACGCACTCTCAAAATGCCAGCACCGAGCAGCCTCTGACGAAACGAGGCAGCCTGCTCATCATAACGCGCAATACATAGCCTAGCCCGAGGCGAGCACAGAAGCGGCTACCACGAAAAGACCATCTGTATCACGACTGCTGCTCTGCTGTACACACTACGGACTGGTTTTCCGCACTATCTTGTCCACTATAAACTGGGTCAGACGGAAATGCAGCACAACGCTTTCTTCGCAGCCTGCGTTTGGATATTTTTGTTGTCTCGTCTTTCAATCCAGTCCCTTTGCCTGTCTCAGCGATGCAACTTTTCATAAGGTCGATACGTTCGGGAAAGGTTCCTCGAAACAACGCAGCTGCTCGGACCGTTCGGACGGACGAATTTGTGATCAATGACGTTCAGAAATGCGTAACAATGAGAATGTCCAAAGAGCACTGGCTGATGCGACCCAAGTGCCTTCACGTACGGCGACGCTCGTTTTTGAAGCGGAGATAGGGAGTAGGAACGAACTCGACTTGTACGAAGGACGTTTATCGTCATGCTCGAATGACGCGACGAAATTAATGCGTCTCTTTTCTTTTCCGCGTAAAACCAAAACGCGAGAGGACGGAGGTGCGAAGTTCAGTTCGCTCTCCGCACCACAGCCGCCGTCTTGGAAGAAAGACACCTACCTTCGTTGGAGAAGAGGCTCCATAGTTTGGCGAAGAGTATCCCCATGGCGAGGCGGTCGAAGAATGCGACGATTAATTAACTTAGCCCTCAGACACAGCGGCCATCCAGACGCAAGCGAATTTTGTATCGGGCAGCACACCAAGCATCAGGACCGACGACGAATAGACACGGGACACTGGTTTCGCAGCTACGAGATAAACAAAGAGACAACAGCAGCCGCCCGTTCGTATTTCATAGGACGTGCTCGTTTCGTACATAGGTTTCGTAGCTGCGCTGGTGGCGCGCTCTACAAAAGCGCTCGCTCTTTGGATTCCGATCAGTGATTCCGCTCTAACTCTTGCTAGATAAAAATGACAAATATTTCAATGCTTTATTACAATAAGAGTTACTCTGAGTCACTTTCTACGTCCTACATTTTTACCCGCCAGGTGCGCAAGCTGCCACCTAATTTAAAAGGTTGCCACGGTATCCATCCATCTGTTCTGAAATTCGTGAAGCGTAAAGCAAAGAGCGTAAATGGTGAAATGCGTTGTTGGATGGTGTGAAATCTAATTTTTTTTCGGGTGTTTATTCGCGGAATGGATCTTTCCAAGCAATCTGGCGTCGCGACAGAATCAGCACTCTCAGCGTATCCTTTCCATAGCGGTATGACCCCCTCGTGTAACCGCGATGGGAAACGTTCGAGGACTTGTCGAGCCTTTTTGTTACAACTGTTACAATTTACTGTTTGCCGTGTCAATTCCCTAGTAGTTTATGCATCTCACACAGAGCATAGTATTTGCGATACCAACGGAACGCAACCCTTTTAAAAAATTGCGTTCCGTTTTTTTTTTTTTTTTTTGTGGGGGAGGATTGGGAGCATTTTGTAGTCTAGTAATTTTTTGCATTTCCTTTATACGAATCAACAAGACAAGCAATCAACAAGATCAAAACATCAATGTGACTTTGCGCTCCACGAAACGAAGACATGAAGAGCTCGAAATTGTGAAGCTGACAGTTACTCTTCCATTCATTCATCTGTATGCGGTGTGCCATGTATGCTTGCCACAACCGGATATTCAAGGGTTACTAGATATGTTACTTAATCAAACAGATAAGATAACACAATGGAGTATGTGTCAACCAGGGCGACGCTCGTCCAGGAAGTCGAGCACCATTCTCTGCTATTTGGTAACATTAGACGAGATACCCTACTCCAACCAGTGCTCTTCCTTAAACTCCATTCTAGGGGGCATTAATATTATTTAGTGTGGCTTAGGAGAGCCGCAACACCGCAGAAAGGCAAGTAGCCCATTCCATGAAGGACTGTGGCACCACATCTGGTGATAATGCAATGACCTTGTACAGATATGATTGTGCTGACCTATGGGGAGGTTTCGTGCATTTACCACTGGTGGCCATCTCTACTGCATAAAGGTCCATTCAGCTATAGGAGTTTGCTTTACGGAACCCAGGTACCATTGCTGTATCCGATTCCTGCCCCTGCCAATTTTGATCTGAATGAATGTGAACATTTCACAGACATCTGTCTGGTGGGGCAAGACAACACCAGGAAACATCAGTGGGTCCCTCGGCACTTTACCATCTGCCTATATCAACGGCCATCTGAAAACAAAAACACATTAGTCTAGTTGTTTAGACAGTACCATCTGCCTGTATCAACAGGCTTCTGAAAACAAAAACACATTAGTCTTTAGTTGTTTAGACAGCAGGAGTTTGCCAGAGTATGGCAACATTGTCAACCACTCTAGATGAGAAATATAGGCTGTTTCATCATGACTGGAATTTTTAACGTGCCTCACGGAGTAATGATACACAACAGCACGCTGATACAATGCTCATTCAGATTGAAACGGGGAGGGAGGGAGGTGTTGAACCCAGGATCCTTGGGTTCTACAGCACGAGCTTTCGCTTCGCCTGCTCTGAACTGCAGGGCACTAACATACTTGGCTACCGATCCCCCTCAGCGGGCTGTGCAATATCGCCAACCCAAAGAGGAATGCACCACCATAAAAAAAGACAAAAACAAAAAAATAAAACTGCTCCTCAATGGCCATCGCCACAGTCACCCCTGAAGAAGAGGCTGAGCAGACCTCAAAACGTTGGGTTCCTATTTAAGGCTTGGTTGGACGTCCCGCCTTTTTAACTTATCTTCATGAGCACTATACTGACATGCCGTCACGTAATCACTACTGCATGACGCACATTCAACATGCCAGATTACCCGTCATACTTCGCTGAATGATTTGCTCATCTACAACGTAAACTAGGTGGTGTCTTTATGTCTCAATGGCGGACCTCCATCTCACTGTCGGGACATTTGAGGTCTAGCTCACTTTTTTGTGCTGTTGGATTATTAACAAGATTTGCAAAACATGTTTGGTAGCCCAACATTGCTATCTCATCAGTTTTGCCTTGGGAAGTTCCTTGACGGTGATTCGGCAGGTGCGTCAGAGTTCCATTCCCGTCTGAACGAGAGGCAGAGATAGCGTACAACTCCCTTCGCGTTGACCCTGAGCCAAAGAGGTCCATGTGCAGCAAGAAAATGACATTGGATGCAAGTGTGCTCCAAGTGTGAGTTGTCCCTTGTATATCTCGAAGTTCAACACACATCTAAAGGCCCGTTCACACACTTGCATTTGACTGCGACCGACTTCGACACAACCGGTTTTTAAGTTTCTTGTGACGGCTTACACTTGGCTGCACTGCTGCGGAGCCGGTCGTAAGTCATCAGGAAAGGCTTAAAAAACAGTTTTTAGCATCTCCGGTCCTAAGGCCATCATTTTCGAGGCCTTAAATACCACAGCTAAGTAAGATTTTTATTCTTTCTGAAAGACTTCAAGTGATGTTAAAGTATTTATGCATAGATATGCCTGAATTGTTTTGTATCTGCCCAAGTAACTTCAAACATTCCAAAAATTATTCTCAAGCATATTCAAATTAAACACAACTCAAGGTGAATATGTCACTGTCAAGCATTAAAATATAATTGAAGGCACTGTTTCTCTAAAAAAATGGATCCTATGGGATTTGAGTTCTTGGGAATACTCCCAATGTCCCATCAAAAACCACCTATTGTGTGTGTGTGTGCATGTGTGTGTGTCTTGCATTTGTTTCTTTGTCCTATCACTTTGAGTACGGTTTTTCGTCATGTATAACGATCACCAACTAGCCCAACTTACATCGCTCCCTTAATTCTCCCCCGTTTTTCTTTCATTGTGTATACTTCGACCGTTATAAAGCTGCTCTAAAGGACTAATGCTATTAAATCAATAAATACTACTATAATATGCTCAGAAGCCTCGCACGAACAGCTCCTTCTCTACCACTCTGCTACATCACAGCGCACCGCCCTTACGTTGCAGGGATTTCTGCGCAAAGGAGGCGCGACAGCTGCGTGTAGCCCTCAACTCCTTCTTCGACCTGCTGCTCCTAGCCACGAGCACAATGGACCGTTTCGGACCGGCTGCCTGACACCTAGGCGCTCCCAGAAGCTCTTCCCAGGGACCGCCACCGTCACCCAAGATGACCATCCGCACGCCGGCACCGTTGCCCAGCCGAGCCATCTACGGCTACGTTCTATTCGTGGCATGCTACCTCGGACTCTCATTGTACCTTTTCTGGGCCTACGTTCCTGGCGCGTGGTTGCGAGCCGTGGGCATCACCTACTTTCCCGACAAGATGTGGGCACTGGCCCTGCCCGCAGCCATCGTGGGGGCTGTGGTGCTCTTTGGGACGTGTGTCTACCCTGGAGTCATCCTGCTGGCCACCCCACGTCTCGACGACGTCAACACGGTTACGGACAGTCACGCCGTGTACGTCTACCAGAAGCCTGTGCCTGCGGGGCCATACCTCCAATACGGGACGTGCACATATCGGAAGCGTGCAGAAAACTCTACATGAACGACTAGAAAGATAAAACGACGCTCCCTGTTGTGCATTTCACGTGATTTAGGACAATCTCGTAAGCTGCCTTCGAACGAGAACATCTTTCAAGAGACTTCAGTGTGAGTGTAAAAGCAAATCTAAACTGGTTCGGCACAAATATTTAATTTCACACGTTCCTTTGTCACATCTGCTACAACTCTCTCAATAACACCTAAAAAAAAAAAGTAAAGAGACCAGAACACATGCACAATGTTTTGAGGATGATTATTTCGTATGAATACCTATGTACAGGTGGTTGTGGTTGCCATGGGTGATCTATACAGATGGGCGTGACGTATGTACAAAATGAAAGGGGTTGCAGATGGGATGGCAGGCTGTTACGAGTCTTCAGCTGGTGCACATCGCATGTTGTCCTGGTCCTGATAAGATCTCCAGACAAACTCCTCCCTGGAACGTGAAGAAGGCTGTGTTTAGAAGTTGCATCACCGTGCCTTTCATAAGCTCCGAACCTGTTACCACGGAAGTCCCATATAACCTCCATAGTTTCTCAACTACAAATATGTTTTGTCAATGTTATACATTAATTTAAGAAGTAGTTAACTGAACTGCTCTATTGTTTGAGCAAATACAAGACATGAAATGAGGAAACTAACATCATATTTATAAAATTTTGACAGGTCTCTGAGAAAAGACCTTGGAAAACTTCCATCTTGGGGCATCCTTTTTGAACCAGTAGTGACAATAATAATAATAGTAATAATAATATATTTTTATTCGCGCATGAAGAAGCACATAATGCAGGAGGCTGAAATATATGTGCAAAAAATGCATAGGAGGTAGCACGAAATTCGGAACATGTGAAAATCGTTTTATGGCCATTTCCGGAAACCGAGGCGTCCAAACCTCAAATGTGGTCTGATTGAAAATGTGTTCATGATTTTTGTAAACACCCACCCGTGGTTCGTTTTTGAAAAAGTGGGGTGAACTATAATTCCAAGCCTCGTGCAATTTCCTGCTATTCTTTTTTTTTATTTTATTTTTTGCACATGTACAAAGTGTTTTCTACCAAGTACTTCCTATTTTGGAGCACCACCTGCTTCTTTCGAGTAGCATTGGTGACTCGGAGACTAGCGAAATTGATCGAGCATTTGCAGCTGGCGGCTTTACGAATATGAACTGCCAAAACAACAGCCTAAGCAGATTACTACGTATGTTCAGAATATTTAAAAATAATGCAAAAAAAAAAATTTAAGCTTTTTTTTTTCTTTGCGGAAGCGCACCGTTTGTGAGGGAGAGAGAGAGAGTAAAAGGGAGAAGAAAATCGCGTGACCAATCAAGCTGTTTTGTTCTCTCCATTCCATCGTGATTGGTCACCTAGCTGTCTGACGTCACACTGGCGATCTGCGATAGGAGTTGAAAATGAAGAAAGGCGGATACGGAGTGATTATTTGAAACGTTTCAGTATGCACAGTGCTCTGTACACTGACATTGTCCAACGTGATCGTCAAAATAATTACAGCGTTTTTTTTGTTTTTTTTTTTCTGAGTATTGAATGATAGTTATGCAAGTGCATTTCACCCTTTGTGCGTTTTCGTCATGCTTTTGGTTCCTGTTGTATAATTTATTGTGTTCAACCCAGATGTGTCTTAGGTGCTGAAAAGTTGTCTTTAGTTTTTTTTTTTTTTTTTCTCCAGCTCCCACCACTGTGAAATGGAAGTTAAACGGTTATTATTATTAATAGTAGTAGTAGGAGTAGTAGTCGTATAGTAGTAGTAGTATCATTATTTGTTCTTATTTTATCATCATTATTTCTTCTTCTTAGTATTATTATTATTATGAACGTCGCCATTCGCCCAGCGCCTGCAAAATATATGGAGCAGGCGCTCCATATATTTTGGAGCATATGCGGATCGTAAGCTCTGATCGACTCCAATTGGAAGGATAGTGGGTAGACCTGAAGGCAGCTAGCATTGAGGTTCTAGTCGAAATCACAGCTCGGCATTCTGACGTCACCGCCTGCGCAAGAAGACGAAGCTACGAATACGAAATATGCAATGATATACATCTTCGCGCACGTCACATTTTCCCGGTCTTCGCGTATTTGGAGCTTCGCCATTCGCCGGGACTCTTCCGTCCTTCGCGAGGTTGGTTGCCGTCAGACGCGGGTGACGCACATTATTGACTTCGCGCGATGATCGTTCGGTCCTTCGTGGTCATCCGCAGGCACAAGGTCATCAAAATATTGGGACGATTTAAAGTTGGGATCTGAATCGCGTATATACTTTTGTGAGAGCGGGAACGAAATATATAAATAAACGTATTTTTGCGCTCTGAATAATGTATAGAACTGCGTAATCCATCTATACTCGGTGAGAACTTTTCTTGGCATTGCAATGGAGAGGAGGAGAGCCGGCGCACAGCTTTATTCAGCGCTCAAAATGGGAGAAGGGACGCGTGCCTGTACCCTCCACTGACTGCACTGCCAAGAAAAGTTGCCGCCAAGTATAACGTATGTAAGAAAAAAAAAAAAGATTTGTATTGTGTTAAAGATATTTAACCTAATTACAAGATGCTTTCTAAAATTTTTACACAAAAAGCTTTTTTTATTACGATTTTAAATTTTAGCCATCTGGCTGCAAACATTCGCTAGTTTGATGCTTCATAACTTTTTTTTTCCTTGTTAGCGGAACGGAGCAGAAATCAAAGGAGACACGCGATTTTTTCACATTCGAAACCAGACGAATCCGTTAAAACGCAAAATAACTACGAAGTGTCTAGCGTTACGTCCGACGTAACCCAAGTTACTCGAATCTCGCCTTCCTAGGTTCACGGGGAGAGGAGGGGGGGGGGGGGGGGGTTAGATACGCGTTTCAGTGCTCCGTCCGGACGTAACGCTACAAGAAATACTTTTTTTGTCACTTCTAAAGGTGAAGCATTGTGTGATTGAATCAGAAACCCTACAAACAAAACAAATAATACCGCAAATTAAGAAAAAAAAAAGTCAAAATTATACAGAAACAGGTGTGTCGCTGAGCTTGGGGCACCTTCAGTGACTACGTCAGAGCGACGTCACGTGGCCGAAGTGACGTCAACTCGACAATGTCGTTTCCCCCGACGACGGCTATCGCCAGACTGCTCCGTCCCACGTGTAGTATCTATCGTGCGGGTAGTGTCTGACGTCAGGGGAACTCGTGTTGCTCCAGTTTGCAACGGAGACAGCTGTGCTTTTCTACGTCTGGCCTTTGCAATGGTATCAACTGCGCAGAAAAAAAAGTAGAAAGAAAGAAACGGAGTACTTTTTACGAGTTTGCCTATATGCCTTTACGGTATTTAAACTAAACAATGCTCCTTGTAAGCCGTTTGACTCGACGTCATATGTTGTTTCTGACGGAATTTGGTTGCTTTTACTGTCTAGAAAGGGTTTTGGAACGTCTTCAACAACACCAGGGAAATAATCCAATAATATTCTTGGGCACTTTTTTTTTTATTAATAAACGTATTGATAATTTGTTAACGAGTGCACATATTGCGGTTGATTCGGTATTACGGTTCACGAAATTCGCAAGTCGCTGTACCCTGCATGCGAGTTTCGCTGTGTATATGGCAAATCATTCGGCAAGTTTTGGTACAATTGTAAATTTATTTTCTGTACCCTGCGAGTTTCGTAGCTCTCTCATACAAACCAACGTATTATTTTTTTCTTTTCTTTCTCTCTTTTTTTAGACAGCTTTATTAGAATTAATACATATTTGTTGACTTTATGGAAGTTTATAAATTCTATATAGGTAACAGTCGTGACTATCAAGGTGAGACCAAAAGCGCGTTGCAAAATTTCATTAACTCTAGAAGTCACTCAAGTGTTTTATCGAAGTAAACTATGTATCGATCCTAATGGAACTCGTTGAAAAAGAGCTCCAATGGAATTAATCAAAAGGTGATTTATAACTAGGGTTACGTGTTTTCGGTGTTTATTTTCTTTTGATTGGGGGGGGGGGTATTTTTGTTTTGTTGAAAGATTCGGTGTTTTTTACGTGAAAAATATAATAAACCCCGCCAAAGTATAACTATAAAAAAAAACGAGAAACGGAATTTAATTTATATTTGCTAGCTCTGAAGCCTGAAATATTGGCTTCGAATTCCTCCAGAACTTTGCAATGTAGTGATGTGGAAAGTGCGAACGGAATTCAAAACCAGTATCTCAACTTGTTTCCTAGCATACAAGCTTTCAGTTAGAGATCGTCGAGAATGAAAGAGCCTGCGAAAAACTTGTCGATGATGAAGAATGGTAGGAATTTTCTTAGAAATTTCGTTCGGGGTAGACTTTTACCTGGCAGCGTCAAAATGGCCTATCGTCCACCTCACTCTGCTATCAGGATGTAATGGCAGCACTCTAGCGTTCTCCCGCGATTTTCCCGCTCAGCACATATTCGCACGTAGAGCTGCGGTACACTCCGTTTCACCACGATGGACCGCCGCGGAGGCTACGATCCATCCCAGCCAATCCGGCACTGGGAACATGGCACGTGTCCACGCCTCCCGAAGGGCACGTGACACTCGCACGACGTTGAATTGGCTTCGATGACTACCGACGTCATCTGCGGTCCATCACAAGATCCATCCCCCTAAGATGGATCTTCCGTTTCGAACCATAAGGTTCGAAGCGGAAGTGTGATCTATCATCTCTAACCGCACGACGGGGCATAGCATATATGGACGGGGTGCGTGCGCCTCGCCATTTCTCGAGGTAAGCTCGTGACATCACGGAACAACGGCGGCGTTCTCAGTGGGGGTGCAATTAGGCACGTCTATTCCTTTCGCGGGACTATGCCAGTCTGTGGTGCTACTCGACTGATATACTCCCTTTTGGGGGAGTATATCAGTGTTTAATTGTGTGGTTTGCAGGTGTAACAGATAGCAGAGATATTGAGTTCTAATCCTCAGCAAGAAAGGTAGAAAATGGAACTTTATGTCTACATCCAATTAGTGGTCATACGCAGAAACAGGTCATGCGAAGAGCATGGCAGATTACTGTAATAGCGAATTATATGTATACATGATAATCAAGACAATGCTGCCCTACCCAGAAAAAAATGTTTTGGCGGTTCAGAGTTTAGACAAGGAACTCTGAAGAAAAGCACGTTCAAGAAAGATCAATAGTCGCGTCATAAGAAACGAGTAGTTGAAGCTAAAGCATAGTCGATTCTCTCAGTCATACTTATCATGAAGCTTTAGAATCGTAATACAACTCATCAAAATGTTTTCTTTTTTTTAAATTATTATTAGGTTTACTGAGAACGAACTTGCAGCGTACGTCTGCTTACGCTGCTCGTCTTTTTTTTTTTTCATTTTCTAGTTTTTATTTGTTAATTTTACTTATCGGTGTAAAAAAATGAAGACGGCATGTGCTTGTGGACAGAGACCATCCTGGCCTAGAGAGGCATGCCGCTTATACAATTAGTTATAGCTAAGCAAGCGATTCGGAGACCGTCCCATTGTTTGTTTGTTTTTTCCCCGCCAGCAGCCTTTGAGGTGTTGGAAACTGCGTGGTGTTGGTTCTGCAGTGTCCTAACACACCTGCGCCGTGCAAACGTCCTGTTGCAACAAGCGACAAAAAAGAAAAAAAGTGACGTACATCTGTGTAATTGTTGTTGCGCAACATGCGTTTCATCACGTCGACCTGGCTCTCGTAAAGCAAATCGTCACACGAGCTCTCTTTTCTTCTAACTTGTTTTCTCGTAACTACGGTGTTGCGTCGGAAAAATTCTGATGTTTGCGCACGTAAAAAAAAACAAAAAAAAAACGCGCGCGCAAAAAAGGAAAAAAAAAGCTTGTCTCTGGAACATTTGTTGATGCACGGAGTGCCTACCGATGCACATATTTTTACGCGATAATGAGATTAGATTTGTCAGACCGTCCTCACGGGAATGTTGAAAGGGCACAAAAAGTGGTTTCAGTGTTTAATTGTGTGGTTTGCAGGTGTAACAGATAGCAGAGATATTGAGTTCTAATCCAAACAGATGGTTTCTTGCAACATAACTCGATCAAACCGTTGGATGGAACAGTAAATGAGCGCAAGCTCGTACATATCGCTAGCAGCCATTTTGACTCCTAATCTCGAGTCTTTATATTTCTGCTTCATCGCGAGCTGACAGCACTTAGCGGAATTCACATAACCATATAGCCTCCTCTGCATACAAGAAACACGAGCACTGAGACTGAAGGAAGCTGACAACGCGACCAATATAAACTGTTTTGTTTGTCCGTGCTTTGCTTTGTTTCCTTCTTTCCCCACTGACGCCGTTTCACGAGTTCTGAAACTCCCCGGCTACCGCATGTGGCCACTCGGTATGCGGTTTTCCAGCTGCACTTCACGCCGCAATCAGGTCGGTGATGAGCAAGACCCCTCAGAAGGGGCCATCAAATAGGAACCTCACAAGGGGAGCGCAAGTTCGTCTGCTTCTTTGCGCGGGGCCCGTGGTGGCGTCAGAAAGACGCCGAGCTCTGATTGGCTCCGATTGGAGGGATAGCGGGTAGACCTGAAGGCAGCTCGCTTTGAGCTCTACCCACTATCCTTCACTCAGGGCCAATCGGAGCTCGGCGTCTTTGTGACGTCACCACGGCCCCAGCAAAAGAAGCAGACGAACGTGTTCCACAGTGGCTACGCGCAGAAGGGGATTCTCTGAATGGTCTAGATCCGAACGGTACTCACTCCCTGCTCCTCCGGCCGCCGACGTTCCTGCAGACGAGGCCCTCTTCGCAGGGACAGCGCTCGTTGATGATGTACTCGAGCCCTCCGCGGGGAACGTAGCAGCCCTGGTTCCGGCCCAGCCTGGGCTTGCACACGCGCTCGCCGTGGGTCCGGGCACAGCACAAGCCCCGTTTGCAGTCGGAGCTGCTCTCGCAACGGGCATCTGGGCACGGGTAACATCACACAAGGTTATTGACTTATGCGGTCATGACGCCACACAAGAATAAAGGGATCAGTTATAGGAAGTTCGCCACCGGTTCGAAAGCGTTACGAGATAATAGAGAACAATGCCGTGGTTGGCCATACTTCGTTTCGACGACGACTATACGAAGAGACTTTCTATTGATTTGGGCATTGCAGTTTATTTTATTTTCACTGCTACGCAGCTTGTAATGCCGCCAGAGAGAGTAAGGTATTTAAATAGTTGAAAGTGGTCGCAATAGGCTTCACAGTAATTGCTAAAAAACTGCACACCTCCCCCCCTCCCCCAAAGTACATACACGCACAGAAAGAGAACAAGTGTAACATCACTGCACCATCACTGCACTGCACATCACTTCTCTAAAATAACAAAAAAAAAAACGTCATTATTTGCGCACTTTTTATGTGTGGATAAAGCCCCTTGAATTCCCGTATAAACTGAAAAATCCAGCAATTTCATTCCACTTTGGAAATCGCCTTCAACCGATGGAAGAAACAAAAATCGTTGTGTTTATGTTTACAGCCGGAATTAGTCTGCCTCAGTGCATCTGGCCTCTCATCTGTATGAGCAATTCAGCCAGTGCGGCACATCGATCCGATATCCCACCGATGGATGAGTTCTTAGGACAAATCTCATGAGAACGGGCGTTCATTTTCTTCTTTTCCAGACTAAAAATATTTTAGGAAAATAAATAAATCAAGGATTCCTTCAGCTTAACACTCGCCTGCTGCGAACCTCGAGGAGCGAGTGTTTGCGGGATAATTCGATAACAAATTACTTTATCTTCATGTCAGCTGCTTCCAATCAAACATTCCTAGCCCGTCATCCAAATAATCAAAACCAGATGTTCTACATAAAATAAAAAAAAACGCTTTTGCGGTTTTGAGTGCACGATCGTCGTGTGCGTGCTTTGCTTACCGAGGTGTCCCCTCTTGGGCGCCGGCTCGCACTTGCCGAACATGCAGAGTAGCCTGTCCCGGCAGTGCCTGTCCGCTCGGCATGGCTCGTCTCTGGACCGCTGGGCGTCACAGTAGCCGTAGTGCGTGTCGCAGAACATGCTCTCGTCGCAGTCGTCGTCCCCGCTGCACCGCACCTGTCAAACATCGCGCGCTTTGAGCCAAGCTTGTATGCCTCGTATTCGCAACGGATAGATGCATATAGGTGAGTCGCCTTGAAACCAGGTGGCGGCTTACGCCACCTGGCGTTCAAGGAAGGCGCGTCTGCGACGTTCCTTCGAGAGCGACTGCCCTGATCCAAAAGGGTTCTGTGCGATCGCCCGAGTAGCCCGGGACGGGCCCCGTGGGAGTAATTCAGCATCCGCGGGAGCCGTGTCTGGCCAGTAGGCGGGAAGTAATTTGGCGCTCTTCTGTGTACAGGACTCCGCTCGGTGGTCCATGGTGCTCCTAATCATGAGGTCTCAGCTGCCCCAACAAACAGCCCAGCCAAACCAAAATCACACGCGCGCTCTTCGTATAGTA
Source organism: Ixodes ricinus (assembly GCA_037355805.1). Classification (NCBI taxonomy): domain Eukaryota; kingdom Metazoa; phylum Arthropoda; class Arachnida; order Ixodida; family Ixodidae; genus Ixodes; species Ixodes ricinus. The sequence continues at coordinate 110,237 of JAZHYW010067923.1, forward strand.
CTGTGCTTCGAAATACAGGCAGTACCGAAGCCGCATCGAGGCAGAGCCGCAGTGTGCACAGTGCTGTGGCATTACCGGGAATTGCCTAACCTAAATTTATGCCCCGCAAAAAAAAAAAACAACAACAACACACAACACACACATATATATATATATATATAATAATAATTTGTGCTTGCAATATTACTTTTTGCTGGCCCCCTTGTCTCAAAAGGGGCTAGAACAGCCAACTAACTAACTATAACGTCACCTAGCGGAAAAGATGTGAAGGAAAGGAGAAAGCAGCTATCGCTTATTAACTGGCGCGCGACGGCCTGGCGGCCGATAAGTGAAACAGAGAAACGAGTGTCAAATTTACAAGGTTGGAGTTGTACATTCACACATGGGATATGTCCGATGCTACCTGCACAGGTGGCGCCGGACTGTGTTACGCAGATTATATTAGTTCGTCGGAGAAGACGAAATGACCTCGCCAGTAGAATCAGGGCCTCGCATTAACAGTAATATCTTCTAAAATGAACTGTTTTCCAGACTTTGCACTCTATCAGAAGTGACAATTATACCGCACTGGCGAAATTAGCAGGCGCTGCTCGGCCCCCATCCATCTCTGCCTGACTTCTTGGGTGCTAATTATTATTACGGAATATTGAAGGATAGCTGTAACTATATCGAGAGCCCTGTGCAGCGCTTTTGGCACATCCGGGTGGAGTTTTAGAAATCATTGCCCAAGTACGTTCATGAAATCGCTTTGCAGACTGTGTGTCTCCCTCCGATAGCGTATCAAGAAAGTTACCATCTTCTCTATTTCAATTATTACGGTTATTTCATGCGTAATGTAGGGGATTGAGAACGTATTTACTTACCATTACTCCGTTACTGGTATAGTTCCGCGATCCGTCTCTGACGGAACGGGACAGGGACACCGGATTCAACGACCAACTCCACACGGCAGCGCTGCTTTCGACTAGAGAGTAGGCCAGGACAACGAGCACCAACTTCGTAGCCATCGCGTCCTTGACAACTTCACCGGAGAATGTTTCAAACGCGGCACACTGTCCCCAACTGACCTGGACGCGGACACGAGCTTCCTTAAAAGGACCAGCACCACGTGACCTGGACCACGCCTTTTCCCGCTCCAACGCGCACCTGTGGGACGTGGGGCGTACCTGCAACACCCCGAAGCAACTCAAATGCGTGAATGTTCCACCTTGAGATGGGCCTCAGCGGACGCTACGAGCCACCAGAGCCAATCAGATGTCGAGGGCGTGCCACGTGAACCTCCGGTTGAGCTCAGCAATGCGAGGAGCGCAGCATCACGCGACACGCCCTCAGCGCTGTCTTGGCGGGAGGGACATCGGCCACGGTTCATCTTCGGGTGAAACAGAAATATTCAAACCAGTTCAGACGTAGCACGCGACCAGTGTCCCAAAGAGCGTCAACAAATGGTCGAGAGCACAAGACGTTTACCTCTAGACACAATGGTCCGCCCCTAAGCGAGAAAGAGGGGAGCTTCGATTCATTCTGTGAGCACCTCTAAAGCTTTGGTTGAGACCCCACTGTGCACGTTTGGAGGGGGTGGCGGTGAGGCGGTTATACGCCTGTTTATTCAGCCTATTAAAGACTATAAAATACTAAAAAGAAGGCTTTAGCAAGGCTAAACGAACCACAAGGGGTGCATACTACGGTCGCGGGAGACAGGTGTTTTCCCCCCGGAACGCTGTTGGCACCTGAATGGTTGTTTGGCCTGAAGTGATATGGAGTTAATTTTCGCCCGTCCTCCTTCTCTCGCCACTGCTTTTACTTTTTTTTTTTTATTGAAGGCACGCACGTGGGACTTGGTTGTTGGACGATTATCATTCGTTCGAATCTCTCCCCGTGCACGAGGGGCCCCGAGATAAGGTATAAGTGGATGCGCTGGCGAAGAACGTTTGGTCAAGTGGAGGGCTCTTTCTGGGAAATCGCTGCTTGGTTACTTAAGTTGGCGAGTTTGGTTGTTTGGGCTCTGCAGTGGGTAATATGTACTGATGCTTCGGGTGTGACATATCCCCGTTTTTGGGACGGCTCTACTGACAGCCTGCCCCTTCCTGTCAGCGCGAAGAGGGGTTTAACGGCTCATCTTCCACGAAATCGTTCGTGACAGGGGAAAAGATGCGAAATCTGGAGCTGTCCTACAATTAGGGGTTGGCACGTACGCATACTGTTCCAGAAGACGCTGAATGGGGTGCTTGACCCCACACGTGGGACGCACGTTCCCTGCTGATAAACAAAACAAAAAAAAACAATAATTGTAACTTTTTTTTTAGAGCTGGACGTCGATAAAAAATTGTGAACCGATGAATCACCACCCTTGAATCAGTTAATTAATCGGTCACGTTCATTTCCATGCATAATTTTGTATAAAGTCAAAATCACATTTTTTAAATATGTATGTGATAAACGGCGTATATCATAGAATTTCGATTATGAATCAACCTCGATGTGTAGTTGAGAACAGTTAAAAGACGCTCACACTCACAAATTATTAATTCAGCTGCAGGGGCAAAGAGGTTCGTTGATATATTCTCCGGCAAGAGCGACCTCGTTTGATTGTTCATAATATACTCTCTGCTGAACTAAATGGACACTCGCACGGTGTTAATTGTGGCCGGGACACGTGAAACCTGCTGCACTTGTCTCGGAAGTTACAAATCTCGCCCCTATAGCTTACTGAGGTTGCAATTTTACCTAAAACGTTCCCTTCACGCAGGCGTACTGGTCCAGGTCCACGTGGTGAGAGCGTTTAATTTTTACTTCCTTTTGGGTCTACAAAATTTTACCGATTAATGGGTTAAAAAAATTACTCGCGATTAAAGCCTTACTCGATTAATCGGTAGGTTAATCGATCAATTGACTAGCCCTACTTTTTCCCCCACTTTATATGGACACAGTGGCGGATCCAAGGGGGGAGGGGGGGGCGACGGGGGCGGCCGCCCTTTTCAAACAAAGTCGACCCCCCCATCCCTCCTTCTCGGAGGGCAATTTGACATGGGTGGACCCCCTTGCACAAGAAAGAATGGGAGAATAGTATCCTTAAAGATTTTCCGCCCCCCCCCCCCCCCGAAACGGAATTCTGGATCCGCCCCTGTATACAGACACAAACTAAATATTAGTTATTGACTATCCAGTGATTGGCTGTCCAAGCCAGTCACCGTTATCCACGGAGAGAGAGCTCGAAAAATGACAAGACCGAAAAGAACGTTAAGTCACTGGAAAAAACAGTCTGCGACGGTCGCGGTGAGCGTGACTCATATGCGCAGCGCAAGTTCGTCTGCTTCGTGCGCAGGGGTTGCTGTGACGTCAGACCGGCGAGCTCTGATTGGTTCTGATAGGAAAGATAGTGGGTAGACCTCCATGCTATACTGCCTCGAGGTCTACTCACTATTCATCCAATCGGAGCCAATCAGAGCCCGGCGGTCTGACCGTCACAGCAGCCCCTGCGAAGCAGACGAACTTGCGTTCCGCGCGTCAGGGCGTGGCGAGGGTAGATCTCATAATCGCGCCAAAGTCAACACAGTTCCTTCATTTGTTGTTTGTTATGATTTCCAAGACGAAGCGTAACTTCGTTATCACAACGTAAAAGCACTTACGGCAAACTACGCAAAGTTTTAATTTGTCCCGCTTAGATTGTTCGCTGACGACTGTATTATATATAAAACAATAAAAAGCCATACCGACAATGTTGCACTGGAGGAAGCTTTGGATGAGATACTGCGTGGGACTAAAAAATGGCAGATGAAGCTAAATTATGTAAAAATATCCGTCGTAACAACCTCCTGTAAAAAAAAAAGAAGAAAAGTTTAATTTAGTTATTTATTTGATGGACAACCAATTAAAGCGGGTCGAGGAGTACAAGTATTTAGGACTTCTTTTTAACAATAAACTGAACTGGAACCAGCACTTAGAATTAACCGTTAACAAAGCGAGGGACACTTTGTTTGCGTGTCGTATAGGAACTTAAAATTTGCTGATTTTGACACTAAACTTATTGCTTATAGAAGTTTTATTAGGCCCGTGCTAGAATATGCTAGTTCAGTGTTGTTCCCTTTCACACAAAACGGTATTAATAAGCTTGAAAGTATCCAAAAGTTAGCTGCTCGGTTTATTTTTAATGATTACCGTAGAGAAACATCGTCCACTGAATTAGTTATTAGAGCGAAGCTTCATCCGTTGCAAATGAGAGCGAAAATTGGTAGATTAAAAATTAAGTTATTCAATATCCTTAACGGCACTCTTCGTGTTCAAAGCTCTAACTATATACAACCATTATCAACCGGGTCCTCACGTCTAAACCACACAAGAGAGTTAAAACAATACAGGTTCAAAAACGACTGTTCTAGATATTCTTTTTTTCCCTCGGGCAATTCAAGAATGGAACGAGCTACCAAATGATGTCGTCGTCAACACAACTGTTGCTCATTTTGTATCTGCTGTTGAATTTATACTTAATTGAGTTTTAATTTATAAATCTGCATCTTGTTTACATGTTTGTACCCACCCCTACCATGGCTCCTTGGGTAAAACAAATAGCATCCCCCCCCCCCAAAAAAAAAAAAAAAATCTTTGTTTTTTGTTTATGGTACGTCGATAGTTGGTCAAGAATACGCGTTGTGAAACCTTCCATGTATAGAATGCAGCTCTGCAGGCGGGAAACCTTCCATGTATAGAATGCAGCTCTGCAAGCGGGACATCCTCTTGAAGTTCGAGAGGCCAAATGAACCTCACTTAGCACGTGTCCCATATATGGACCATGATGAACGCCTCTGTAACTGAGACGCCTCCCGAAGGACAAATCCAAATCGAAAACAAAAATATTATAAGTACTTTTTTTTTTTTTTTTGTAAGAGAGCATGCGTATAAAGGTTATCTCTGCTGCAAGACGTTAGCAGATTTGAAATTACCTGCTAGAGTGCCGGAGGAACGATTTGTTCATACTAAAAGTCGGGTTACGCGAGAGGGCATGACTGCTTGTCTATACCACGATGTTTACAAAATCATAGCCCAGCGTGTGATTGTTGGCCGCCTCGGTAAGCGAGCAAAGCACTCGCCATTCGCACGAACTCCAGTGACGTAATTGCAGTGCCACTTGCGCCAAAGTGCTTTCTGCTACATCTAACTACACTTCACTCAAATGTGAGAAATTGCGCCAACACTGCACCAAAACTTAATTTTGCTTTCTCAATAGACCTTTTGCTATATTCCCAAGCGCCAGGGAGCATGCTTCGAGTGTAGTTACACGCGCTGCACGTGCTGGCGTCAGCAGTAGTAGCTTTTCTAAAGCAAATGTCTAAAACAAATGGCATTTGCACGCGCGCTTGTCAACGCTTTATTTTGGTGTTTTACTTCGAATCTTTTATACGGGGAAGGCGAGCGCGTGTGGCGCGTGTCCATACATTCCCATTATTCTCCTTGATGCTTGGGTAATTTAGCAATAGGTCTATTGTGAAGTAAATAGCCCAGGCTCCTCCGCCACACTGCCGGATAGTTACTGTGGGCTTGTACGAATTTTCGAAACTTTCGATTATCAGTCGAAATAACGACATATTCTATTTGATTTTCGTATCGAACACTGACAGTACTCGGGAGTTCCGTCACACTTCTCATTGTCTCTGCCACTCCTGGTTTGTTGGGCAGGTTAGCTAGCTTCGTTGAGTGCCCTTCTCCCCGAGCAAAATGTGTACTGGGAAGAAGCGACATCCGTGATGTGCACATTGCGATTTTGCATATCTCGCTTCGCCGCAGGGCAGCCATGTGCTAAGGGGAAGCATACTCCTCGAGAGCATTATAATGCACACACACGCGTCGTAGTGCTGAAAAAAGAAAATAGTAATGAAAAAAATATGACATTTGGGGAATATCAGCAAGGCACGCAACTTGACTGCAGATACAATTTCAAAATAAAACAGCGGCCGTTTTATTTTGGCTGTAATGTCCTGCCAAGTAGAGTGCATCATTGTTCGTGACTTTTGCTTTGAAACTCGATATTTAAGGAAGCTTTCGCGATTATAGCAGCTACGTTTATTTCTGCCCACCTTGCTCATCTCTGGCATTAGTATCATAGCAACATACATGAACAGTGCCATTAATATTCATAATTATTTTTTAACAGTACTAAGGATTCTAGTTTTATGCACTTCAGCGAAATGGTAGATTTTGTACTACAGCCAATTTAGGCTAACATTATTTCAGTGTAATACAATTTGGTCTGCCCTCCATCAATTAAACACTTGTTTCAAAAGCGGCTCTTGCAATGAATCTTTAAACGGGAAAGATCCGCAAACAAATAAAGGAAAAATACGAGAACCTTAATTTTCGTCATAAGATATTTCTGTTGCCTTGTCTGGTGCATTCAAGCACACGAAACAGGTCGTAGTTGAGCATTTGAAGGAATCAAATTCTGCCGTGGAATAATGCTACTATAAGCGATAAAGGCCACCACGTGAATCTGATCGATAATATTTGCAGTGAAATGCTGAAATGAAACGAAGTACTCCAAAAGTTGCTTTTGCTGCTCCAAGAGGGATTTTTGGCTGCTTCAGTGGATGTTCCAAATGACTCGGTTTAATCACATCATTGAAACGCCGAAAATGGCACCGACCGGGAGCCAATAACTGTCTCTAGAGTGTTCTACGCAGAAACAACCGAAGTGTCTCGCCGATAGAAGCCCTAACGACAGCCTGTACATTTCGAAAATAGCACCTTTCCGTGTTTCGAACGTGTTTTCGATTGCCCACGTCGTGACTCGATAACGCACCCGGAAAACGTGTGATAACCCGGATCGCTTAATTCTTCCGGCATCCAGGCGGGGGATTGTGACCTGGTGCGGTCGACCGATGCGCCGGTGGTGTAGTCGGACGTAAACTTACCAGCCCCTATTTACTGACACCCTTTCCGTGGCTGTCGTGGTCCCAAAAGTGGAGGGCATGCAGAAAGGGCAGCAGCAATTATGCTACGTTCACTTCCTTAGCTGACAGTGCGGTGGGAGTTACGCGCTTGCCGGACAAATCAGCCGCCCTCCCTTTGATCACGTGAGTCCGCTCTCTGCGCGGGGGCGGTACGGGCGCGAGCTTGATCACGTGGCGAAAAATAAACTCATGACTGGTCCAACGAACACGTATACCTAACACCGCACTGTCAATTTGTGTCCTTTACACCCACATAACAAAAATAATAATGAACAGCGTACGGTCCATACCATGTAAGTAATGAACAGTTCGTAACGGATTTTTCAGAGTTGTTGCTAGGCTAGTTGGTTCATGGTACTGAGTTAGCTTGTATGCGCAAGCTCATATGAACCGGCACGAAGGAGTGGTCAAGTGACCGCGAAAGGTTCAAAAGGAGCATTCATCCGCAGCATGGTATAAAATTAAAAAAAAGAAAACGATAAGAAAAAAAAGTTTTGGCGTGCCAAAATTACTACATCAACAGAGATAACAATTAAATTCACTGTTAACAGTGCCAGTGCATTACGTTTTTTTTCTTATCTTTTTTTATTTGTATAGTTGTACCCGTTGCGTTGCGCATGGTCCTTCTGAACTTTTCGCGGTCGTTTAGCCGCGAATAGATAATATGAAATTTGCAGTTGTACACAAAGACAGGGGACTTGTAGTCTTGTACACAAACACAAAGTGTTTGCGTACAAGTTTACTCAGTACCATATAAGTTTGGGTGGTGGAGAAAAGCTCACCGGAGAAAAGCTCACTGCAAAACCGGCAAATGCGGAGAAAAGCTCACCGGCCTTTGAGCGGATGCAAAGAAAAGCTCATCGATTTCTTTTTTTTTTTCTTAGCTTAGTTGATTGTGCGTCACACGTGGCAATTGAACGCAATTAGAATTCGTCACTTTATTGAAAGTAACTGTCCTCTTCTTTGTAATATTCCTGAAGTTCATTGGGCATATTTACTAATTCCTCGGACATTAGTAATCACCCATTCTGTATGTTAATGACGCCGCAAGTATGCAATTGTAACATCGGACACCCGTAAGAAAGACAACAATTAATTGATAGCTTGACAGTGCGCCGCCAAAAGCTCTGTCAATTTTTTTTTTTTTTTTTTTTGCGAGCTAATATGAATAGTGGTGTGTGGATCGTTTTAGCTCCGAAGGTTGTGTGGTGCCTGATAGATGAGCAAGTGTTTGTTGATGTCATCAGTGTCGGCTTTACGCTGTTTTCTTTCTGTTAATTTTCACCAAAGAAGCTTTATAGTTGCGAGAGCAGCTTCGTAGCTTCGTCCTGTCCTGTTTGTTGTCTTCACTCCGTCTTCGTCGTTTGAGCGGTTTTCATCAATACTAGTTCTTATATAGGTCACGAGTAACAACGGTGAGTGTGCAGCCCTGAAGGTCATGTGCATAGGCGTAGACTTCGGGGGGGGGAGGGGGGCATCGGGGCTCGTGCCTTCCCTGTGAGATCCGGGGGGGGCAGAGCCCCCCGGGCCCGGGCCATGATTCTTACCGAGAAGCAGTTGACATGCAACTTAACGAGCTTTTAGTAGTAGCATGTAAACAAAATAACGCCCACGTTGCCTTTATTGACATAATACATGGGAAATGGAATCCCAGCGTGCTTTGGTTACCTTCAATCTCCAGTTCTGACAAAAAAATAACGCGCAGCACCCCCCCCCCCGGGAAAATGGAAAGTCTACGCCGCTGGTCATTTGTGACTCGCCATAGAAAGGCACTAGCACACAAAGGCAACGTGTGGAAACACCAGCACGAACGGCTAGAAAACGTGCATGTCCGTGGAAGAAACCTGTTTTCAAAAGTTAACAAGAGCTTCAAAGAGATTTTCGGGCACCGCGTTGTTACGCATGCACTTTCGGATTTTCGGCAGTTATAGTTTTGCTTTGTAGGTTTTAGGCAGACATTATTAAGTCTTTGAACTTTTTCCTGCTCTTCAGGTTCACAAAGTTTTCAGTTAGGCTTTCGTTGTCTAGAAAGTAAACCACAGAAAACACTCTCCCGCAATTATTCATTTGGGAGAAATATACCCAATGAGCTGAACGAATATTACAAAAAAGGACATATTCCTTGATGGAAAGCTGACGAATTTTAATGATAATAAATTGATATACTGTAAACGACTTATTTTTCGCGGGCTCAATATTTCGCGATTTAGGTTAAAGCTGGAGTTTCGGAATAATTCGCGGGCTCTAATTTTCGCGACGCGGTAGGATCTCAATATATAGATTTCAATGTGTTTACATTTTACCGGAATTGTTCGCGGGACCCATTTTTCGCGAATTGCAGACAATTCGCGAAATTCGCGAAAATTAGGTCCTCGCGAAAATTAAGTCGTTTACAGTATGTTACGCATGATCCAACAACCTCCATATGAACAGAAGAAACAAAAATCGGTGTCTCCGCTCACGCTCAATTGCCGGTGAGCTTTTCTCCGCATCCACCGGTTTTGCGGTGAGCTTTTCTCCGGTGAACTTCTCTCCGGTGAGCTTTTCGCCGGGATTCATAAAGATTATGTTCCGCCTTTTTATTTTGACGGAATTTCACATAATCAGCCCGCATTAATTCCGCCGACATTCAGTTGGCGCTTGCCTCTGCATGCACCCGATTCAAAGAACCGTGATAGTGAGCTAAAGTGCAGCCAATGCTCTATGCAAGACTCTATAGCTCACAAACGTCTGCAGTGCTGACAAAGCCACGGGCGCGTGCCGCCTGTACACCTTTTCAGCACTACACAGACGTTATATTCAAAGCTGGGCGCGTGCGCGTGGCTTTGGATATACTAGCGATATAAAACAAATAAATATGTGCAGTCTATATCAGAACCGTGTTGGTCTATATGCTTCGTTCCATTGCTTGAGGCCTTCGTATTTCGCGATGAAGAAAAATAATCGTCTAACAAGAGCAAGATCTAGGATAATAGTAGAAAAGTAACCTGGTTGAAGCTCACTGCAATCACCCGCTCAGTTTCGGGTATAAAAAAAGAAGGAAAAACATATTCTGATACTTCGCACGTGCTTCAGGGAACTTGCGAAGCATGACGGACAGACTGAAGTGTAGAAAACGAGCGTGTAACCCCAGAGGGGCAGAAACAGGATTTACCGCTTGACGCCTGATCAGATTAGCACCGGGGGGATAATCCCCAGAACTAACAAGAGCAGGAGCCCCTGCTGCCATTCGCAGTTGGACCCGTTTAGGGCGCCTCGCAAATATTTCGAAGTGGGTCCTGTCCCAACTGTTGTTGGCAGTGGACTGTGGACACACAAGACCCCTCCAGAGTCCAGACGTCTGCGAGGCTCTTCTCAAGTTTTCCCCCGTCTTATTTCTACTTTCCTTTATTTAAACTCCCCTCAGCTTGTTGTTTCTTGCCTAGTATGGAGTAGCAACAGGTTGTTATCCCTTCTGTAAATTCGCTTCTTTGCAGTACAACAACAACGTCTGTTTACGAACGCCTTGTAACTTTGCACCTGCTAAACAGCTAACCCTGTGCGCTCGCGTTCTTAAAGTCCTCTCCTGCTCTAAAAACCGTTGATATTTGTTTTGTTGTTTCTGTTTGTTATTTTCATATTGACAAGCAGATGAGGACATATGTCGTAGTGAGCGTCTGTTCAAGCTGTCAGCCACTAAAACGTTTAGCATCTCTATTTATACTAACTCAAAGGGAATGTTTTTTTGTTTTGTTTTTTTAATTTGCTGTACAGTTGTTTAAGTTGACAACGCTAGCGGGTCGAAGATTCTCTAAGGCATAGTTGTCTTTCTGTTTACAACGCTTTTTACTTGATGCACATCTCTCTACCTTTATCCATACAACGCCAGACACGCACAGAAATGAATATTAGGCTGTGCACCGATTAAGAATATTGAGCCGATTAATCGGTGAGCTTTATTCGATTAATTAATCGGTTAATCTTTTCTATAACGTGGAGGGCCGATAGAAATTTTAGAGTGATGCAGAATTATAGCTATATCATTATATAAGTGGGAAAGATCAAAATAATTAATTAAAGTCAGATACAACATAAGACAGATAGTGAGAGGGGGAAATGAGCGGAAACTAGGAAAGTTGAACTGGAGAGGAGCGGTCTCCTTTGCAAAACAACTTTTCTTGTGCGCGTCCTCTTTCCAACTTAGTACTCTATTCGAAGCGACATTCATTGAAAGCTTTGATAAGTCGCACAATAGCCTACCGCCACGATTTGTCCGTCTAGGGACGCCCGAGCTATTAGTTTCCGTATTAATCAAGTTAAATTAACTTTAGGAGCGACGTTGGCGCATAGTCCTCACATTTCGGTGAAAGTTTGGTGAAGCAGGGTAAGTACTTCGGCGGGTTTTTGTATAAATGGCGCAACAATCGCGTTGCTGCATAAACCTCTAAAAATAAAACCAATTATTCGCGGGAAAAATATGAAGAGTGCACAAAAGTAAACATATAAGGTCTAGCACAAAATAAAAGTTGATTTTCGCCAAGTCAACGGCATCAAGCGTTAGAATGTGAAGATATCCGGTTATCAACGCTCACCAGCAAAAGGCATTTGGAAGCGTATAAATGTCAAGCAACGCAACTAATCAAATTAAAAAAAACTGTTACAAAAAAAAATGCTGCATAGCGATTGAAGTTGTTAGGGTACGCGGGTGCCTCACTTCAGAACCGGTGTCTCAGGCTAAAGTAACTCTCAAGCGTGAATCCATTGAAATTTACATTGTAACACGCTCGATGCATTTTTCGCGTGTAGGAGCTCACTCGGAACCGACTCCATGAGCCTCCATCGCGTGCAAACCGTAGGGGATCCAGCTGTCGTGTCACAGATAATTTACATACGGCAGCAGCGATGAATCACTCGTGCAGACAACACGCGCGCATTCATCACGGTGCCAATCCAACTGGCGTGCCGTATTAAAATGAAAAGTAAACCCATTCAGAAGGTTGGGAAAGTTTAATATCTTCAAGCGGTGCTTGTTTATTTTTTCGATTGAAAACTAGATTTTGTAAACGCGTATGTGTAAAAAAAAAAAAAAAAAAGGAAGACATTATAAATAATTTAAAGCTTGGTAAAATATTCGACAATATTTTGATATCCTCAAGCACCTTTCATAGCGAGCACTAAGAATATTAACCCGTTCACACACTTCCAACCGAGATACGACCGAGAGAGACAAGACCGGGCGCGCTGCAGCGGAGCTGGTCCTAAGACGTCGTAAGAGGCTTAAAAAGCGGTCTTGTCTCTCTCGGTCGTACTCGGTTGCAAGTGTGTGAAGGAACGCTCAATCGGGAGAATTATTTCGGAACCAACAAATAATGCAGTTGCACTAGGTGTATAATTTCGCAAGTTATCTTGCTATGGGAAGACAACAAATTTATTAGTATATAGGGCACTGAAACTAGAAGGTGAAAACCCCTTATTAAGCATCTGCGCTAAAGCAAGCGAAACATTCGAAACGACACTTCGAAGTTACACGTGGAAAGTGAATGTATTGTTTGTGTACGACACACACATGGGGGCCAAATGCAACCACTCGTTAACGATCTTTTTTCTTTTACTTTTTTAAACCTGAAATGAGTTTAAGTCTAGCCAAATAGGTTATGGATCCAAATGCTTTCATTATAGACCTGTTCAGCAGTATAATATATGCCATTGGTTTCCTGGCGATCAGTTTATCCGATAACGAAATTGATTAATTTATCATATCAGTTTACACTCGATGAGCATGCACTGCTCTTTATGATAATAATTACTCTACAGATATGACTTTTATTTCTATTCACGATTCTCCTTCGAGACCACATAAAGTGTCCGAAAGCGCGCAACAGGACCGGGATTTTGTTTTGGTTCCCATTCCTTGGCATTCTGTGACGTAAGCTATTGATGTCCGATGACTCATCACGACGTTTCGTGCTGAAAAAGAACATCCAAAATGTCTCGTGTTCAGCTCGTAAATAAAATCAAACAAAACGTCAGGAAATTTAAGAACCAACGGCATCATATACGTATATGTCTAACGCAGTAATGGTTAAATTTACATTTACGTGGCAGAAATGCGTTATTGTAATAATAATACTAAACAAAAAGAAACGATTGTATCTCATCGGTCCAAGAACTGTTCCCAGCAGAACAACCCATTGCCCAAGTACCCCGCATCGCACACGCAGCGGCCATTGACGGTGCCGTGGTGAAGCAAACAGGAAGCCCTCAGGTTACAGTCCTCGTCCGCTCTGCAAGGCTGAAGCCCGTCCCGATCTGTTCGCATCGCTTCCTCGTCATCGTTGACGGTCTTCGGACGCGAGTGGGACTTTCTGGCCTTCCCACGGAACTGGTGGCGGCGCAAAGGGGCAGAACTACTACTGGAAGCTCCTGTCGACGACGTCCACTGACACGGTATCACGCTGGCCTTGCCGTCTTCGCCGTGGACAAGCTGGAAGCAAACGCTGCTCTCAAACTTGTGAGCCTTGCGCATCGGAGTCGGCAAACTCGGTTGGGCTGGCTGACTTTGGGCTTTTTTGTCGACGTGGTCCACCTTGCCAGGGTTTGAAATGCTGACGTTGGTTTCTACGAGGGTGTAGTCGTTGATGTTCTTGTCGTCGCCGTGCTGTTTTTCCTTGTCCTTGCCCACCTCGTCAATCTCTACCGAAATGTTGATGACGGAGTTATCTTCCTTGTGCGTTTCGGTGGAGTTTGGTTTTTGGGTAGTGTGCCTCTTTCGAAACCAGCTCTTTGAGCGTGATTTGACCACCGGCGACTGAGCGATACTGCTTGGCTTTTTGGTTCCGTTCTCCGCTTTGGTGATAGCTGCAAATGTACACAGTCTTTCAAAGAAGTGAAATGTCAACGCGCCTGCGCCTCCCTGCAGGATAGTGTAGACATCCATTCGTTGCGATTCAGAGAGGGAGATTAGAAAATGTCGAGTGGCCTCCGTCTCGTCCCTCCTTGCGTGTAAAGCGCCGTTCACACATATGCGACCGAGTACGACCGAGTACGACCGAGACGACCGATTGTAGCCTCTTGCGACGTCTTAGGACCGGATGCGCTGCAGCGGAGCTGGTCCTGAGACGTCGAAAGAGGCTTAAAAATCGGTCTGGTCTCTCTCGGTCGTACTCGGTCGCATATGTGTGAACGGCGCTTTATGGTAACTATATATCTTTAGATTGTTTCGATTCGTTTTAGAAGCTGACATTTTGTATATGTTAAGTCTGTCTGAATATAAAACATGCAAAGGTATCCCCCCCCCCCCCCTTTACACACATGCTCTGCTCAATGCCTTTGTTAACCCCAATCCTTAAAAGAAACAAAAAAGACAATGATGGGTGCATGTTTTTTTTTGTTGTTTTTTTTCGGTGCGATCACAAGAAATGGAGTGATGTGATTGCTGCACCATTCGCGCCAAACTGCGGCATGCACTGCTGTAAGCTTTTATTTATTTATATTTTTTGCGCGAGTTTTTTGGTTATTGCCTAGATATCCGTATAAAATTTGACTTAGAACTCGGAAGTTTTCTTGATATATTTCATCTAAGGTGGCGAAGCAGGCGAGTTGGTTCATAACTTATAAAATTATGAGCGCTAACAATATACAAGGAAAGAAGGGAAGCGAACAGGACGTGCGCTTACTCTCAACTGAACATTTATTGAAAGATAGCTAAAGCAAACAACTACCTATAAAAATCCACCGAATCACCTAATGAACCCATAACCCCGTGCCAATAAAATCAACCCGTTTTTGATGCAGAAATAAAAAAGACGGCTGGCTGACGCAGCCTTCAGTACCCCCTTTCTTATAGCATGCGCATCAACCACTTCCCTCGCTACTTTTTTACGGGCCCTCCCCACAATTCGTGGTATCTTGAAAGTTGATTTGGCAGAAACAATCTCTGCAATAAAGAGGTAGGTGCCCTTTTGTCGTTGATCGCAGTGATAGTATATGGTGCCTGGAACGCGTCTCCGACTGGGTGTGTTTACCGCGGCCAAAAAAGTGGTCCCTCGATTTCCGCCTGATGACGTCATAAAAGTGTCATGCTGTCGCCGGTTGCGACCCTGGCGGCGTCCCAACAGTTGTGGTGTATATATGGCAGACGCCTGTTCTGCTGCAGGTCGCTCTCCACTGTGACAGTTCACGGAAGCTACAGCAGCCGGAAGTTGGGACGCCGTGACGACAGCGACACTCGCGTTCGCTCGTGCTTTTCGCCAGCATTTCCACGGCCAACCGCCAGGATCGCGACAGGCAACAGCATGACACTCTGGCTTCTGTGACGTCATTTGTTGCCACATTGGGACCACTTTTGATGTATGGGCGGCATAGGACGCTAAACACACCAGTCGGAGACGCTATATCCAGGCACTATAGAGTGATAGGTCATGCTCGCGCATCCTCTCATTTATTCACCGTCCTGTCTGGCCAGTGTACACACTACCGCGTGCAGTGGCATTCTAAACACCACACCCACGTTATACATTCCAGAAATCTCTTGCCAGTGATTGACGGTGCTTAAGCGCGCGTCATATTCCTTTTTCTTTGATCCGCGGTCATGATTGGGCCAATTTACATGGCGCCGAAAACACAAGCGGCATGTCAAATCTTTTTGACATCTTTTTTATGTTATGTCAAATTGTGTGCGGGTGGGAAATGATCCGAGGTTTTGTTTTTTTCTTTCATACCCTGACACTTTCCCTTGCGTTTTTTTTCAGCAGCGTCTCAGCAACTCCAAGCAAAAGGGAAGTTGGATGACCAGCGCCTCTAAGTCGATTAACCCGCAAGCTGAAGCTGTCACGCATAACATGATGGCATGGCTTTTGAAGTGCCGCCTGGATACAAGACGCACTATTACCCCTTTCTTTGACTAATCTTGAATGTGCCGCATTTCATCGTCTTGTTTTGGGCGGTTGAATTAGCTCCGTTGAGTGCGCTTCTCACCACACACAGCTGCATGTGGAGAAGCTAAATTCACGGGGTATAGACACCGCGATTCGGTGTATGTCGCTTCGGCGCAAATATTCCGCCATGGTGGAATATGCACAACGGCGCCTCAAAAATTAAAAAAAAGTAAAACAAAATTATTTATGTGAATGCTGATGGGACAGCATTTAACTTGCAGTAAAATTTGCAAAATAAAACTATGGTTTGTTTATATGATAGACCGTGAAGTCCGGACAAATTGCGTGCATGATTAGTTGTGGTTATTTTTTTCATTTATCTTACTTCGGGACGCTACACCGAATTACATTAGGTGTACCTGGGTTGCGCTGTAGTTTAAATTTGTATGTTTAGTTAACGCCTCTAAATATACGCCCGACTGTTCCTGGACGCAGTCAATTAAGTTTAATTAATTTTATCACTCCGATGAAAGCTTTGGAATAACATTTATGCTTTGAGATGGATTTTTTATTATATATAATATGCCCAGATGCTGAATTTGCATAGTCATAAAGATCTACACGTGAGATACCATTGATGCGGATAATTAAATTACCTTTGCCATTTTAATGTGAGTTTCAGTCCTAAGAAGGCGTTGCAAGCAATAGCAAGGCAAAGAAGCACTATCCCTTAGTTAGACAGGCCAACACACGAATCTTAACACAGTATTCGCTCTGGGATAAATGAGAAGAAAGAGTATGCAGTGTGCTCTAAAAGCGTTTTTTGCTGCTCCAAAATATATTTTTGACTCTTCTAAAAAGGTGCTCCAATCATCACTGGAAATGGTGACAGCCAGTCTAAAGCCCGGTTCACACAGTGGTTGGCGTTTGACTGCGTTGCGGCAGCGAGACACCAGGACATCCCTGCAGCTTATATCGCGTGCCAAGAAGATTCCTTGAATTGGATTACATGCTTCATACGAAGCACAGATGTGCCGGTGACTTGCTTTCGGTTCTCGCCGCAACGCAGTCAAACGCACTCAGACGCAGTGCCGGAACCGGCCTTTGAAGGCCGGTTCGGACACTTGCAGTCTGAGTGCGCTTGACCGCGTTGCGGCGAGAACCGAAAGCGAGTCACCGGCACATCTGTGCTTCGTATGAAGCATGTAATCCAATTCAGGAATCTTCTTGGCACGCGATATAAGCTGCGGGGATGTCCTGGTGTCTCGCTGCCGCAACGCAGTCAAACGCAGTCAAACGCAACTGTGTGAAACCGGCCTTTAAGACGCCACCTCGATACCGAGCGAGCTATGGCGATTACCCGCAATCCCGAAGGAGAAGCTCCTCATGGCGAAGAAGCGACCGTCCTTGCTGTAGACGACGCAGGCCACGGTGAGGCTACTCCGGGGCCGGTAGCCGCGCAGGTTGACCAGCGCCACGCGGCCGTCGGACAGCGGGCGCACGTTGTCCGGCAGCCTGGTCAGGTTGAGCCGGGACGGCCTGCGGTGCCACTCGATGAAGGACCCTTTGGGGGAACGCGCACGTAGTCCTCGATGCTGACGGAAAGTTCGGTGGCGCTGGGACTGGGCTTCAACACTGGAAGCCGAGGAGGTGCACACGGATGTGGAAGATACCACAGCCGATAAAAACAGCCCACAGAAAGACGAAGACAAAGTAGCAACACGGGGACGCCCTGCGTTCTTTTCTCCGTCTCCGTTTCTCTGTGCGCTGTATTTACCTTATCTAATCATTATGGGCGTACCAACCAGGGGGGGGGGCGCCAGTGTTTTGTCCCCCCCCCGCGAAACAGTCGCCACTGGGCAGGGCAAATACTGGCCGGCGGCGTCCAGGTCCAAGGGATACCAAGGGCACCGCCCCCCGGCCCGAGGGGGGGAGGAGTGTTGGTTTGACCCCCCCCCTCCCCACTCAGAAACAAGTTGGTACGCCACTGCTAATCATGAACCAACTCGTCTGTATCGCCCCTTTAGTGCTGCAACCAGCTGACCTGTTCAGCGACTGTTGAGCGGAGGGCCTACAATTTTTGCGTTTGAGATTGGAACTCACGGCTAGACATGTCTGCTGGTCTTATCACCCACGTTGGAAGAAGGGTCTCCTGTCATTTGACTCTCCGCACTCCAAATTAGTGAACAGAAGTATGGCTACTGCTTTAGGCCGCGGCCTCGAGAAGTCGTGTCACCGGCATGCATGGGGTTCACGATACTGTAAAACCCTTTAATTTCGCGGCCCCTATTTTTCGCGAATCGGTCACAAAGGACAGAATCGCGGTCACTAAATTTCGCGAATTCCAGATGCCTGCATTGAAATTCTTAAAGATCGAAATTTTCGCGTGCTCTTAAATTTCGCGAATTTTTCAATTCGCGAAATTCGCGAAAATTAAGGGCTCGCGAACATTAAGGGTTTTACAGTAGTTTTGGTCGGCAGGTAGAACGGCTGACAGCGACGGGTTTTTTTAACATCGGTCTTGTTCAGCGTCGCGGAAGTCTGATCTCGCCCCCAAAGGGAAAGGTCAAGCAGAAGGCCTCTTGTTATTCCGTAGATATATACGTAAAATTTCACACAACTTGAAAAACGTAGCGCTGCGGTACGATGGTATTTTTGTATTTTCTATCCCCTGCAAGTTGGCGCAACGTTGCCCTAGAGTAGCGAAGAAAAATAATGACCCCACTTTTTGTGAAGTGCGAAAATTAATATGTCGACTGCAAGGTGGGACTTCTGTACAAAAATCCGGTTACACGTAAAATTGGCCAGACGAGGATTGCGGTAGCATGACTTATCGTTACAATCAGAAGTGGTAGCGGGAAGGGGGGTGGGGGCACTTACCCCATTACTGCACTGACTGTGGGTATCGAGCCGTCTTCAAAAAGGTAGAGATGTTTTGCAAGGGCAGAGACAAAATGACTAGGGAAATTTTAGAAGCCCACGCGATCTGAAAAAGCGAGATACGATATGCGTCAGCCAGACGTCGCTACATTTACACAGCAGAGAGACTACCATTTTAGACACGTGTTGATTGACCATCCCATGACGTGATTTTCGCTGCCGATTTTTTTATTAAATGTTCAGCTGAGAGTTTGGCGCACTTGTGCCCACTTTGTTTCTTACTTTGCCCGCGTTTTTTCGCGCTGTTTGCCCTTGTGTAAAACGCGGGCTTGATTGTTAACAGCGTGTGAGTCTATATAAAACAAATCTGAATGATTCTAATTATAAAAAACAAGCAAAAAACACTTAGAGACAGAAGTTGAATAAGATTGTCAGGTGTATGTAGGGAGTTTTAGGAGACTATACTGCTTTTACATCTCGATAACAATGCCGATACCCCCACCTTCGTACGTGTGCAACCTATAAGCCCCCCCCCCCTCTTTTTACACACACACACACACACACACACACACACACACACACACACACACACACACACACACACACACACACACACACACACACACACACACACACACACACACACACACGCACACACACACGCACGCACGCACGCACAATGTTTTATTGAACATAAGTAATTAGCGGAAACAAAAACAAAACGAAGCGGAGCTTTTTGGTTTGTTGGTTTTTCGAGTGACATTTGTAGCAGACAGTTACGTGTGACAAACCCGCGTAATAAGGGAATTAAGAATGACTCATTCAGTGTGATCAGCATCATACAGTTCGTCAGCATTCAGTGGTGTCTGTCTATTCAGTGAGACAACTTGAACTCGGATCATTCGGGAACCCGTGTAAATACCAACGGGGTCGACGTCGATGATGTAGGTGATGCCTCCGTAGAGGAGCATGGCGGGTCCCTGCGAGTCTGGGCCCCGCTTCAGGTAGACCAGCGCCTGGATCTTGTTCAGGTACCTGTCCAGGTCCGACAGGGGGTTCAGTTCGTAGGCAAGCTGGTCCCGCTGACCGCTGCCATCCTGCCGCCCCGCTGGGGGTTTAAAAATCGTCACTTTCCATCTGAGGTTCTTGCCCCGTTGCCACTGCTTACATGACCGAAAGGAACATACATCGAGTATATTTTAGACATTAATTTCCGTGCAACATTATGACAAAGCTTCATTTTATTGCCATTTTGCTCACTTGCTAAACAATGGTATAGGGCAATTTCAAGGGACAGGGACCGGCTGTTCTGAGCTGATATATGTATTGATTTTCGACTTCACGCAAAAAAACTCATATAACACATTACTGGGATCGAAAGCCAACGTTTAAAATCATCGAATTATGCACTCATAAAAAAAGGAAAAATTAGTTGCACAGTAGCAAGCTACTTGTTGTTGGGCATCTGCATCGTATACAGTCCTATACTGTCTATGTTCATGTAATTCGATACAATTTAAGCATCGGTGTGCGTAAAATCACCTCGTGAAAATACCACCCCCCGCCCCCCGCATGTATCAATGTATTTTCACGAGCTAGCCCGAAGAATTTTCCCTTAACGCTACCCTTTTTTTCGGCGGCCTTTCCCTGCGAGTTTGGGCGACTTGGGCGGTGCCCCAGCCGGCACCATCAAAAAAGAAACGCCGCCGCGGCCCACTTCTGATTTTTTGTTTTTTTTTAACACGCGCTTGACGCGGCGTTGGTTTTTGGAAGTCTGTTTTCGTCCGACAAAACGCTCGTGTTGGGAAACAACTCACATGTTTACTAACAACATAATGTCGGTGGCAGGTTACGAGTAAAGTGAAAGCTCCTCCCACCTCTTTCAAGTCTAGCAGAGCAAACGCTGGAGAGGAGGTCGCCTCCTCCAGCGTTCGCTCTACTAAAGTGGAAAGAGGTGGGAGGAGCTTCCACTTTTAGATCGGGGCGTATAAAAAGGGAGGCGGGGGGGCGCCACTGCCGGAGTGCTTAGGGCGCTTCAGAGGCGAGACCACCTCTCGAATGTCTGGCACTGACCGGCGGTGATGTCCTCGACGGCGTAGAGGTTCTGTCCGCGGATCTTGTGCTTGCGCTTCCAGGCGACGGCCAGCGTGTGTCCCGGGATCCCTTCGTCCTGGAGGCTCACCCTGAGCAGGACCCTCGAGGTGCCCCGGGGACGCTGGAGCCAGCAGCTCCACTCGGTCCGGTTGAAGAAATCGCACGGCACCGCCGAACTCACGCGGCCGTGGCCCCTGCGCACGTTGATGCCCCTCTCTCTCTCTTTCTTCGTCCCATATTTGTCCCTCAATTTCCGTCTGATGGAATGCATGTACATGTCATGCTGCGTGATCCTGTGGCTGTGGCACAACAGCAGGTGAACACGGCAGACGCTTGTTTTGTATTTATATTTATTAATCTTTTTTTTCTGGGGGGGGGGGAGTGATGGCGCAGGTACAATAGCGATTTAAAACACATGACAAAGGTCCTGCTTCCTCTATACCCCCGTATCTCAACAAGGTACAGACAGAACCTCTGTTCAGCTGTAGGTCGCCCCTGATCAGGGACGGAAACAGGACTTCATCGAGGACGGGGACGGAAGTCACCGTTCTTTATGTTTTATCCTTTCATGTATTCGTATATATTCACCAACACGCTCGTTTTTTAGTTACTACAGTCTTACAGTCCGCTGAAACTTTGGCAGCAACAAGTTGGGACTCGGCGAAGACAGCGACACCTGTGCTCGCTCGTAGTTTTTGCCGGAACTTCTACGACCAACCGCCAGAATTGCGGCATCCGACAGCGTGACAGGCCGACGTAATTTGTTACCACTTCGGGACCACTCCTGGTGCATGCCGGTATAGGACGCTAAGCACGCCAGTCGAAGACCTGTTCTAGGAACCCTATTGCAGCTTCTTCAGGTGGACGTTGGCTCGCTTACTCGAGCTCCCGGCGGTGCTTTTGCGCTGAGGCCGCCTCGTCCATCTCCAGGCCCGAGAGGTCTCGAATCCTGCCCAGGAGGAGCGTACTCTCGTCCGCCTCATCGCGGGACAGTCCCGGTCCAACGGAGCTCCGGCCCTGGACGCCGAGGACCTCTGCCGAGACCGCCAGCTGCACGTGCGCGGTTACATATATATGGACGAAGGTGACGTCAAACTGATCGCGTCATGGTGTTCACGTGACGTCATTAGCGTTTTAAAAGGTTCATCGTGACGTCATTACGTGAACACCGTGATGTCATCAGCGTTTTAAAAGATTCACCGTGAAATCATCACGTGAATACTGTGATATCAGTGTTGAGATGTTCACGTGACACTATATGACGTCACGTGATACTGTGACGTCATACTGTCACGTGGCTACGTGACGTAATGTCCCATGACATCGTGACGTCACAGAGAATCATGAGGCGCTACGGATTTAGAGCGCCTGTGCAATATACCGTAGGGTTCGAGTTTTCGGTTTAAACCGATAAAAACCGATAAAAGTACGCCGAATCCATTTTCGGAAATTCGGTTTCAACCAAAAATGGTGAGTTTTTAGGTTCGGCATTTTCGATTTAAACCGATAAAAACCGAAAAAGGTACGTCGAATCTATTGTTTAAAATTCAGTTTTAACCGGAAAAGGGCACTTTCACCTTCCAGTCGTACCGCAGAGCCGTGGCGAAAAAGTGGAACGACAGTGTCTATCGAAACGTGTCCCAATGTATAAGATACACGGATGCCATCGCGACGTTTTGGTTTAATGCATGCGCATCATCGATCGGTGTGAAATCCGAAACACCCCATGACTTCGCCATGTACGAGCGTGTTTTCAAACTCGTTGTAAGGAAGACTGACTTGATGCAAGCTCTGCATGTTGTGTTGTGCTTCAAAACGTCGCACCGTGTCTCTTTTGGTGGTCACAATTGGTTGATTGGCCGATTTTGGCTCAGACAGCGCTTCATCTCCTCAGCCTGCCAGTGTCCAGTGTTAGCGTTGAGGGGGCATTCTCGAAGCTCAGGGTCATTAACAGGAAAGAAAGAGTGCGGATCAACGAGGAGAACCTAGGAATTACGTACATGTTTGTGTACTAATAAGATCACGTAATCCTGATATACAGAAGGTGAAGGTCCATGTTTTCTGGGCATAGGCTTCATATCTGACTTCCTTGTACTTCTGTGTTTTTTTCTTGATTATTTTACAGTTCCACACATTTGCCATAAAGTGTCCATATCTTTTTCATTATATCTGTGCCGTTATTCTTTGAGTGATCACAAATATCAGAGCTACAAGGATCATCTGATCCGGTGTCCGTTGGTGTTTATTTTATATTCACCGAAAAAAAGCCGATCAACTTTTGTGGGCATAAATATACGCCGAAAAAAACCGAAAATTAAATTTTAAAATAAACACCGAAAAGAGTACGCCGAATTTTGAAAAAATAGAAACCGAAAACACGGAACCCTAAATTATATACGAAGGCGGCAGACAGTTTTTTCACCCTTTTGGGTGTCCAAGGAGCGCCTGACGACTTGCACCCATCGCTACTCCCTTTCAGCTCCCGTAGGGTGTAAAAAGTATGCGACGAGGGTGCGATCCAGGGAACCGACAATTTTATTCGTGGGCGAAATGATTGCCTTTTAATCAATCGAGGAAGTCACAGATTTTATATAATATTCTTTCTCGGCTTTCAGCTTACCAGCTGAGGGCTGTTGCTATATCACCGAAATTAGTCCTGGGACGAGAAATGAATAATACCTTGTAAGCGCAGGTCGGTCATGTGCGAACGTGATTAGTTGTCTAAGAGAGATGTCTTCACCTTCTCAGGATATTCACGCCATCAGGTATTTAATCCTCGTTCTATAAATGGGTTGTGTGGTGAATTGTGCTCTTTGTTTCGGTATTGCCCATAAGAGGGTGTAGCTGCCAGCGGCGTAGACTTTCCATTTTTCCGGGGGGGGGGGGGGGGCAGGCTGAGAAGTTCTCCGGGGGGGGGGGGTGCAGCGCGTTACCTTTTCGCCAGAACTGGAGATTGAAGCTAACGAAAGCACGCTGGGATTCCATTTCCCATGTATTTTGTCAATAAAGGCAACGTGGGCGTTATTTTGTTTACATGCCACTACTAGAAGCTCGTTACATGGCACGTAAACAGCGTCTCGGTAAGGATCATGGCACGGGCCCGGGGGAGGGGGGTTGCTCCCCCCCCGGATCTCACCAAGGGGAGGGGGGGCACGAGCCTTGATGCCCCCCCGAAGTCTACGCCTATGTGTGCTGCTATTTTATTTTAATGTCCTTTAAATGTTGAACTTCTTCAGACGTCCTTTAGTAGTTGTATCAAAACGTACACAGGAAGTTTTCATTTGTGTGTGTGTGTGTTTTTCTAAAGCCGCGAAAATTACATTAATGCGGTTTGTTCAGGTGAGTTATACGGCCGGGAGAACATAATATAGGGGGCTAATCGTCACGATAGGTCGGCTAATCACCTAAAATACTCCAACTTTTTAATGGGTGAAAAGAAGCAAACTGTTCCAATGAGAAGCTTGCTTTGCGTCATCCAAAACCACTACATCAGTCATTTAAAAATGCTTTGAACACGTGGGAAACATGGTGGACGGCTAAAGTTACCACTGGTGCAGCGTTCGCGAGACTACCGGCGCGACAACGTGCACGAGTTGTTCTTCCATCTCTCATCATCCGCGTCTTCTCACTTCCAGCATTGTGCCTGTTGGACGAGTGGTAACTTTAGCCATGGCCTCCTCTATACAGACAAAACCTGGTTGATCGCCACGAGACGCGGCCGCCAAAAGTGAAAAGGTGTAGAACGGCAGACAACGGATGAAAGGAGAGTCATGTAATGGGCACCCCGCTGCGGCGAGACGCAGAAACACTCTTCTCCCGAGCGATGGAATGTCCGCTCGTGCTCCTCGCGGGTCCTCGCCGCCGCAAAAGCTGTGCGCTCATGCACTACCAGCTTCCCCAAGAAATGCTCTGTGCTACCAGATCCTCGCGCTCCAAATCTGCGACCGGCTGCTCTATAGGGCTCCGTCGTCGAACTGCCAGGCTTTGTGGGTATAGAGGAGGCTATGCTTTAGCGCAATAATGCGCTTCCCACGCGCTCGAAGTATTTCTAGAAATTACTGATTTAATGGTTTTAGGTGAGGCTCAGTAAGTTGCTTATTGGAACCATATGCTCATTTTCACTAATTGAAACACAAATTAAATTTTTTTAGTTAATCGTGTGACTTATTATGTCGATTAGCCGCGTATATTGTGTCCCCCTGACCGCATAACTTACCTGCACAGACCGCATTAGTGTAGCTTTCATGTCTTTAAACAAATCTGTATTTCCCAATAAAAAAAAACACATTGTATTCTCCCTGTTGGTCGGTATTATTGCCTTGATATAGTTAAACATATATACGTGTAATGCCAGCTAGCTGGTCCTGAACGAGTGACTGATTTGTCAGGCATTGAATAAAAATAGATAAATAAAAGGTATTAATTGTCAGGTTGGTGTGTTCTTTGCAAGCCGTCTATGAAACTGACACTCCAGAGACGCGCAATGGCAAGGTTCAAGCTTTATAAGGGGCCATACAAACAAAATATTACGATGAATGTTATTGTTCTTCGATGATTCACTAGAATGGCTTGTTTTAGCGCAAAAAGGAAACAAATAACTTTTTGTTTGCGAAAGTCGGTTTTGAGCTTGCATTCAAAGTGTCGTTTATTAATTTGCATGTAACATTTTTTTTGGCTACAAGTCGTCACACACATATATATATATATATGTATATATATATATATATATATGTATATGTAAAGAAAGGTGAGGTGAAGCTTGTGATCCCCGACAGGCAGGAAATAAGTCGATTTCCTCCTAAATCGCTTCGATAATCCACAACTACAAAAAGGAAATTGTTATTTGCGCTTTTTTATTTCACAAACTTTTGTCAATATTAAAACAAAAAAAGACACTCATTTACACCGCATGCCTTGTTTGAGATGAAATCACCCATGTATATATCTAAGACGAGGTTCTCAATGATACCATATTCAG
This sequence comes from Ixodes ricinus, assembly GCA_037355805.1. Lineage (NCBI taxonomy): Eukaryota > Metazoa > Arthropoda > Arachnida > Ixodida > Ixodidae > Ixodes > Ixodes ricinus. Next base: position 135,985 of record JAZHYW010067923.1, read on the forward strand.
CGCATGTCATATATCTTAATGATCGAGTTTTTAAATACGAAAGTCAACGACAAAAGACAAAATCACCATTAACGACTTTTCGTTTATGTCTTTTTCTTCGACTCCAGTTTCATTTTTCCTTACCATAGTCTCTGATTTTACACGACATAATTAACCAGCTCGCCTGTTTTCACATTTTCTTTACGTGCCACCGAACATTCCCAAAAGCCAAACAAAAATGTTGACCCCCCACCCCCCTTATTGTTTGGAAATTAAATACGCGGGCTTCAAACTTCGAGATGTTTGTGTCGGGTTCCTTTAACAACGCTCTTGGAATTCGTGCAACCAGGCTCTTCTCCTCTTACGTAGACATTCTCCAGTCCAGCCCTCTTTCTACAGGAAGAATGGTGCTCTGCGGCGACGACAGCCTGTGGGGGCCGTGGACACCCCACAAACTTTCTCCAAGGGATCGGTGGTTGGCTGCTTGACATCGAGCACAGACCATGTGCTTAAACTGTCTGGAGCGTGATGGATGCTCATGAAGTGTCTGTCTGAGTCGACACACAACATCGCGCTGATAACCCCCCCTCCCCCTCTCTGACAATCTAATAATAGATCCGGCGAATTTGCGGAAATAGAGACCTCGTTTGTTCTTACGATGCATGAACATTCCTGAAGGATCGCAGTGAGTTATTTCATTAGTGCCTCTGTCAACGCACGAGTTCTCAAACTGGAAACCCCTACGTTAACTACCCCCTCCCCAAGAGCCCAAGAGCAGGGTGGATAATTAAAATCCAGATGATTTAGATCGTGATTTAAATCACACCAATTTGTCCACGATGATTTAAATCAAACACTTTTCACCAAAACAATCACGAAATTATTTTCCATTCAGCGTTTCTGTCTATCGTTTTATGCTTTCCGTGGTCATTTATTTTCCATTTAAAGAAAAGAAGGATCAAACAAGAGAGATTTATATCAGGCAGCCATTTTTAGAGACAAATCTAGTGACAAAAAGTCATTCTTTTCCAGCTGAAGTGATTTAAATCACATAGATATGATTTACTTGATTCCTTCTGGTTCTTGGGTGGGCAGGGATTATTCCAAGACCCCTTGGAGGTCCCCCGAGGCCGAGCTCCGAAATTTCCTCGACCGTCTCCTCCACGGAAGTACACGAGTAAAGTGGACCCATGGGCGTACCAACCGGAGGGGCAAGGGAGGCGCTTGCCCCCCCCCCCAGTTCTCAGAGTGGGGGAGGGCAAGGCATGTGTTTTGCCCCCCCCCCCCTCTGAAACAGCCGCCACTGGGCAGGGCAAATACCAGCCGGCGGCGCCACGGGGATATCAAGGGCACCGCCCCCGCCGCCCGGCCCTAGGGGAAGGGGGGGGTCTGGTTTGCCCCCCCCCCCACCCACACACACACACTCAAAAACAAGTTGGTACGCCACTGAGTGGACCCTAGTTTAATTAAACAGTATTTCAGAACATCTGCGCCATATCCATTCATGCTTATCCACGACACTGTTAGCACGATCAAATAATTTCACCGGTTTTCCCTATTTTTATACAAGGCCGCTAGCTTAGTGCCCTAATTGAGGTAAAATGTTGTGCCTGACAATACCCCTTTAAAACAAAGTCATACAAACAAATCTCCGATGATGTGTTCGCGTTAACAGTGTCGCACAGTGTACTTCCGCACAAACTTCCGAGATCACACGCGCGCGAGCCCCTTTCTCAAGGGTGTGCGACGGTTGCACGAGAAATGTAATGGCAACCAGAGGCGGATGCAGGAATTTCCTGAGGGAGGGGGGGGGGTCAGGTGGGTGGTCAGCGTACCATTTGTTTAAGAGCCCCCTCTCCCTCCCCTCGTTTCACGCCCTAAATTTCACACATGCAGAAATCAAGAGGGGGTCAGGACATCCGGACCCCCCCCCCCCCCCCCTCTAAATCCGCCCCTGATGGCAACGAGATATTTTATTTGCTTTCTCACAGTTGCGTCGTTTCGCCAGCGAACGACGCTAGTTCGCGGCAGGCTGTTGGGCGCGCGCGTGCATTCGTGAGAGGGCTCTATCTGGTCCGGTGACGTCAGCACATCATGTGACGTCACGCTGTAACGTGACCTGACGTCACACGGCGTGCCGTCACGTGACACCACGACCTTGCACAATGACGTCAAATGACACCGTGATATCCCGTGACCCAGTAAGTTAAAATATTTCTGACTTCGCTTTGTTCCTCTCAGGGACGGATCCAGAACTCCTTTTTTTTTTTGGGGGGGGGGGGGGGAAGCGGAAAATTTGTGAGGATACTATTCTTCCATTCTTTCTTGTGCACCGGGGAGTCCACCCATGGCAAATTGCCCTCCGAGAAGGGGGAGAGGGGGGGTCCACTTTGTTTGAAGGGCGCCCCCCCCCCCCCTTGGATCCGCCACTGCCTCTATGCGTACGTCTTTTGCTCAGAACCATGTCCCTGCTAGCCTTGCCTCACATATCTCGTGAAAGTTCACTCGATCGTGTAGCTGCAATCTTGATCGACACCAGAAGTTCGATTCATGCGTATACGTCACTAGCGTTGTGGTTGAACGCTCCTTGCCATATTTCTAAAACGCATGCAGTGAAATGACTAAAAATATCAGGGACAGATGTCTAGCCGGAAAGCCAGGCCGCCACAACTTACCTTTCTAGTTCCCTGAGCCTTTCAAAGTCTGTGGTGCTAATCACAAGCCCGAGACAAAGAGGAATGTGCATGGGCGTCGCGTAGAGAACCCCGCAGTATGCGATCCTTTTACCGTGTTTATGGCACACCGTGAAACTGGTGCCTCAAACCCACTGATCTGAGTGATCCCTATATAGAGATCAGTGTTCAAACCAAAGAAGAATTAAAAATGATCTCCATGGGAATCAGCGCATGCATCAGGAGACATGCAATGATTTTTTGTCGTCTTGCATCGTGCGATAAACGTCCGCTCGGTCATCTATGATCTATTCAGGGGCCTTCATTCATGACCAGCGAGTCCATGAGGTTATCGGTGATATGCGATGCGGTACTTACAAATAGCATCGGCCAGCGGAGGGCCGCCGGTGACATGGCCTCAAAGGCCGCACCACCACCGTCGACCAGGCCAACGTTTGGATCAGGCTTACTGCAAAGATGACGATGATCATGTTGTTTGACTTAGTTTGACTGACTCATGATCTTCTAATAATTATAACATCAAAATCCTCAGTCTGATCCATATCAAGTCAAGTGAAAAGAAGAGACACGGAGCCCGAAACGAAACCGAAAACGGAACACAGTACACAAATGTCTATACTTAATTAAATAAAATTATACAAATATAACAAAAATTGGTATAAAGTGATTTGAAGTGTAATAATAGGAATGATATTAAAATAAACAAAGCAAGAGCCAACGTTGGCAAGCGCCCACAACCACGCCAAAAATATAGAATTTTAAACAAATCCCGCGAACAATGTGACCTATCCAGAGGCCGAGAAAGTTGTCGCTTCCCTTGCTTGCGCTGTGTATCGTGGGGTTCTCGTTCAGCAGGAAGATTGTGCGGTGATGTGTTTTACGTGACGGGAAACTTGTGACACAGCAAAATTTACAATGTACAGAACTACTCTATATATCTTAGCTGCGGTATTGACAATTACGAACTTCGCGAAGTCGGACGAAGTCATCGGTTGTGGTGGATTTATTCGATCCACTGTGAAAATCAACTACTCTAGGGTGGAGGTCAAACTGTGAGTACAGACTCGAAAACCGGCGTGATTGCGTGTTTGGAGTTGGAATCACGCCGGAAACCCCTGCATATTGCAAATCGGCAACTCGAGTTCGTATCTAAACAATACGTATTTTCGCGAGGTCATTTGAGGGCAGTATTTAAGCACAGTTATTAATCAAACGGGCCTGGTGCATGCACCATGATGAGTAGTTAGTTTCCTTGATTACGTACGTTAAGTGATTAGCAATGCCAGCTCTTGTGTAAAACATTAACTCATAGATCACTACCGCCTTGTCGCCACACATCGAAGTAGTAATTAAGCTACTCTATGCTGCAAAAAAAAAATTGGTCAAAGTGCAGGCGAGCTAGTGCATATTAATCATGATGTTCATTAACCTTGAGACTGGGAAAGAAACTGGAAGATGACTAAAGGGTCAGAAGAAGGTGACAGACAGAAAGGTGACAGACAAGCGTCTCAATGAGATGCTTGTCACCTTTCTTTTGGCCCTTTTAATTTATCTTCAGGTTTCCTTCCCAGACTTTTTAATTAGCCTGCCATTGACGACGAGTCACGAAAAGGCGGTTTTTTCCTTATCGAATATTTATTGAACGCGCAAAGGTAGTTGTGCAAAAAGCTTCCCGAAGCGAGAATCGAAACAGCACAAACCTTAATAAAAAGAAAAGAAAACGCTTTTATTCTTAAAAGGTCATGTTTCTCTATAGACTTACGAAGCAGGGCAGCCACAAGTACCAGACGGAGGGTGCACCCAACAATGGCTACTACCTGATCCCTCTGTACGACAAAGGAGAGTACGTGCTCAAGGTGGAGCCTCCTGCCGGGATGGATCTTTGAACCAGCCTCGGTCGATCTCCGCATCGACGGGTCAACAGACCCCTGCAGCACATCCAAGGACATTGACTTTGTCTTCAAGGGATTTTCCGTCACAGGGAAGGTAAGCCCTCGCGTGTATCTTTGTGCACGGTTGTTCGTGTAAGCAATGAAGGGATATCGGCACATGTTTGACAAAGGTGATGAAGTCACTTGTCACCCTTGACGGAGATGATGAGGTCACCCGTCGCCTTCACCAGAAATGATGGGGTCACCCGTCACACTTAAAGGTGTGATGGAATTACCCGCCACCCTTGACAGAGGTGAGGGTCACCTGTCATCGTCACGCATGACATGGGTGATGGGGTCATTCGTCACCTTTGACCGAGATGATGGGATCTCCCGTCACCTTCCATAGAGATGATGGGACCACCCGTCACCTTTGATAGAAATGATGGGGTACCCCATCACATTCGACAGGGTTGATGAAATCACCCATCACATATGACAGGTGTTAAGGCCAACAGAGTCGCAGGTGCATTGAAGCAAGATTTGAGCATTTATGATCATGCTTCCCCTTGCAGGTTGTGAGTCACGGCTTGGAGGAGGGTCCTGCGGGAGTGACGGTCGAACTCCAAGGCACTGGCAACAGCGTGCTACACACGACTGTGACTGGCGCTGGCGGTGCCTACACCTTCTCCAAGATCCTGCCCGGGGACTACAGCCTGGTGGCAAGCCACCCGACCTGGGCTTTCAAGCAGGCAAAGCTCCCTGTTAAGTGCGCTGCAGAACTGTGCTCTCGAGAACTTAAAGGGCAACTCCACTTCATTTTTTGCTTTTGAGAAAACAATGCAATTCTTTTTAGCATAATTTTGCCAGTCGACAATGGTGCCAGTAGAGCATCGTGGACTGGAAAAATCACTCATCATCTTAAAATACTTGGAATTGAGCAGAGTCGCCCTTCACAAAAAGCTCGCCACACCGAGCAGAGTGGTGCCGACGTCTGGAGGTGTCGGCATTTTGGCCCCTGCGTTGCATACCCGACCTACTAGAATTGGTGTTCAACGTCCTGAAGCAGAAGGAAGGACAGTTTTTGTCTCGCAATGGCTCTGCCAGTGTCTTTCGATAGCATCAACATGCCTGTGACCCTCCAAATTATTACTGTTGCTATTAGCGGGACTGAAATCGGAATGCACAAGGCTCTAACCTGGAACCGACAGAAAAAATAAAAAAGCTTTGACTGCAGGCACGCTGTTGGAAGTTTACCGTGATACAAGTCAACCTGATGCTGTGTTGAGTGGAAGAAAGAAAAATTAAAAAGAAGTGGGAAAGACAGAAAGCAGAGAAACAGACAATGTGTCAAACCGCCATTTTCTAGATAACGAGGCCGCAGCGCTGGTTTTTTGTTTGTCGCCTACCGGAGGCTAGTGCGAGGCGTAGACTGGACAGGAGTGCTGTGCCAGCATTCGGCTGGCACTTGTGTTCTGTGCTGGCTTCTGGTGGCCGAAGTAGAAAGTCCAGCATTACTGTCTTGTCATCGAAGAGGTGTTGCCCAAACTTTGTTGACTTCGAGACGTCGCCTGTACCCCTTTTATTCGGTCTCTTCTACTTTTCGGACCTTTCATTCTTTCTCTCACCCCAGACTCAATTTACACCTCTCAAAATCGTCCTTGCAAACATTTTGTCGCGTTCTAAACAACAAAACGTGAACATAAAACCCGGTTTAATGCAGTATGGCCTACTGAAGCTTTTTGAGCCATAAAACCCCTAATCCTCATGGTCGTCTGGTTGCGCGCTGCTGGCATCTCTAGGTGGCAGACGACAACGGGCATGTCGCTCGGCACCTGGCCGTCGCCGGCTACGACGTCCGTGGCGAGGTGGTGGGAGAGGAGACCCCGTGCGCGGCGTCCACTTTGTCCTTACGACTGACTCCGCCTCGAGACTGACCGCTGCTCCCGAGGGCTGCGTCGGAGCGCCCTCGGGGCTTCGCCCTGCCGGCAGGCCTGCGCCTCGTCTGTCACGTGACCTCTGGCGAGGACGGGCAGTTTGTGTTCCCCACCGTGGCCCCCGGCTCGTACCGGCTGCTGCCCTTCTACAAAGCGGAGCGCATAGAGTTCGACATGGCCCCCAAGCAGGCTGCATTCTCGGTCGGCCACGGCAGCTACCGCTTCCCGGCCAAGTTCCAGGTGACAGACTCTTTGTTTTTATTTGACGGACTAGTGGAACCCCGACGCGAAAGCAGTCTCTCTTTCTGAGCAACCGAGTACCAATGGAGTAAATAGCAACCTGGATGAATCAAACTCCTATTTGCACTTTCGCATGTTTGTTGAAATTTATACTGAAATTTCCGAGTTATTGGGAAGCCGTTAACATTACGAATGCCCTTTTCACGTGGAACATGCTTTTTCTCGTCATGGGGGGGGGGGGGGGTCTAGACATTTGTGAAGGCGGAAAGTGAAGCTACCGATTAACTTGATGCTCATTGGCTGAGCCAGATGATGACGTCACACCCTTTAACGTCGACACTGATTGGCTAGTTCAGGTTCTGGAAGAGCGCCAGGGTTTAAAACCCAGGTTAGCGCTGGTATCTCCAATCCAGGAATTGCTATCGAGTGTATATGCCACGCGTTACGCCAGTTGCTAAACTAACCAATGAAGAGCGCCGAGAGCGTGGACGTCAGTCCCAGAGGAATCGGACTGAAACCACACGTTTCACATAGAACACAATTGCCCAGCAATTTGCTATGTATTTTCCAGCCTCCAAACTCTCACTTTGTTGCGTTGGTAAGCCTTTCTAAGTTTCTAGCTAGATCCAGTTGCAAAATTTTAAATTTTCAAACCTTTTAGTAAAATGGCCATCTGGATGCTGACATCTTTTCAGGTTAGGACATCTATTGTGATGTTCTGCCTTCTCTTTTTACCTGTTTGGTAATATATTTCTTGTTTAATATCTGATACCGTTTCCGCAGTGAGCATATTTTTCTGAAATGCTTACCGTCAGGCACGCATCAGAAGCTGTAGTTAAAAGGTTCTGTCCCCCTCTCATCTTTCTAAAGATCGCCTCCCAGAATGCAAGAAGCTGCGAGTGGAAGTGGCAACTACTTACTTGTCAGTCAGTTGTCACTTCCGTATGATTATACAAACAGTCATCAGTAGTGAACCAGAAGGATATCATGAAGTGTCACTTGTCCGCTGCCACCCTGAAACAGATTTCCGTCTACATGCCTGACCTTCGTGTACTGTAATCTAATTTAGATTTGAAGGTTCACCATTTTCCACGAACAATGTAAGTTGGTCTGAACATCACAATGGTACCCAGCTACTCGAAAGAGCAAAGAGACGAAATGGTGGGAGAAGAGCCAGCTTTAGCACAAAGCGCCCATTTGTTTCAAGCGTTACGTGATCTAAGCAAGATATGCAAAATTCGCCGGAGCTAGGTTAGCGGAGTGAATCTCAAGAGAGAGACAGAACCGGCTGAATTGAAGCGCATACCGCAATAGCGCCTCTGTCGCTGATTGACAACGCAATGCTCGCAGGTACAAGGCTTCAGCGTCAGCGGCAAGGTGCTCGAGTCCCCCTCGGGCCCCGGCGTTGCTCAGGCCGAAGTGTACCTGGGCGACGCCAAGGCCGCCACCACGGACGCCTCAGGCAGCTTCCAGCTGGAGAACATGAAGGCGGGACAATACGTGCTGCAGGTGCGCGCGGGGGCATGGCCTTCGACCCCTTCCCCGTCCGGGTGTCCCCCAACACCCCCGAGCTGCCACCAATCACGGCCAGCCGCTTCGAGGTGTGCGGGACGATCGAGGGAGGCGGACGCCGCGTCGTCGTCGAAGGCGGCGCCGAACCCGTGAGCGCGACCGCGGACGCCAAGGGAAGGTTCTGCACGACGCTCGAGACGGGCGAAGTACGTGCTGCGGCCATTCCTGACCAAGGAGGAGGAGGCCGCGGGGCTGCGGTTCGTGCCGTCGGAACTCCCCCTTGTCCTGCCGTCTGCTAAGAAGGCAGATGTATCGTTCGTCCGGTTCCGCGCCGAGATACAGGGAACCGTCGTCTGCGTCGGCAAGTGCGGTTCGGGGCTCAAGGTGTTCCTGCGCGCTGCCGGAAGCGGCGTCGACGCGGACGTGACGGCAGAGGTCAAGTCGGACGAGAGTTTCTCGTTTTCTGGCCTCGTCGTCGGGAAGTACCAGCTGTCGGTGAACCGCCCCGACTGGTGCTGGGAGCACGGCGACGTCAAGATTCACTCGGTGGATCGGGACGTCTCGAACGTCGTGCTGCGGCAGAGCGGGTTCAAGATGGCGGTCTCCTCGTCACACGCCACGAAGGTCCAGATGGTCCACTCGGACGGTGCCTCGCAGAGTTTCTCCGTTCCCGCAGGTTCCTCGACGCACTGCCTGTCGAAAAAGGCGTCTATGCAGTGAAGACGGTCGGGTGCCACGAGTTCGAGGAGAAGAACATTCTTTTCGACACCACCAAGCCGGCCACGGTCGTCCTGACCGCGTCCAAGCACTCCGTCGGCGGAGTCGTGGTCGCGGAAGAGAATGTGACGGACCTCTTCGTGTCCGCCTCGGCACCCGGCGCTGCGGTCATCAGCGTGCCTCTCGCCAACCCTCTGCCGCACGCCGAAAACAAGTTTCTGTACCGGTTCGCCGTCATGCTCCCGCCAAACGCGAATGTAGAAATTGTTCCACGGTCGGGTCGGCTCCTCTTCAACCCACCGACCTTCAAGCTGCTCGTCAGGGACGACTGTTCGAAAGACGAGGTCCGCTTCGATGGGAGAATTGGGCTCTTCGTGGACGGACGAATACACCCTCCGCTCGGCGGGGTCAAGGTCGTGGTCCGGGACCTCGGCGGACACCAGCCCGAGGTCGAAACGGTGTCCGACGCCGCGGGCAAGTTCCTGGTTGGTCCGCTGGACTCCGAGTCCAAGTACGACGTGCAGGCGACGAGGGAAGGCTATGTGCTCAAACCCCTGGGCAAGCTGGGGCACTTCGAGGCGTTCAAGTTTGCCGAGGTGAACGTGGCGGTGGTGGATGCGGCGGGGAGGGCGCTGTCCGGCGTGCTGGTGTCGCTGAGCGGGGGCGTGGACTACCGGAACAACAGCCGGACTCGGGAGGACGGGAAACTCCACTTCCCAAACCTGAGCCCCGGCAACTACTTCCTGCGGCCCATGATGAAGGAGTACCGCTTCACACCGCCCTCGAAGATGGTGGCCGTGGGCGAGGGGCTACGGTCGATGTCCGTGTCACGTAAGTGCTAGGTCTTGTACTGCGCTGTACTCTGTTTCGCCTTATCACTTACTGCGACGGATGCTACGAGCCATGTTTGCCAATCCAGTGCTCCACACGACACGTGTGGAGCACTGGTGACTTCAAGGTCGGTGCGTTGCTAAGCCCAACTGGAAGGTCATGTGATATGCTTCGAGCCATGAATTGGTTCCTGTGGATCGTAACGTCTTCTGCTGTACGTTGTGAGAAATAGTACCATATGGCCCTGTGCAGACGAGACATGGGGTGCCACATTTCAAAGGGGTCTTGTGGGGAATTCCTCTGGTGCATAATTTTGAAGCCCTTTTTTGATGGTTTATTCTTGCGCATCTGAGCTTAAGGTGACCATACTCCTTGGGCCTCAAAGTGGAATGGGTATGGGGGAAGGGGGGGGGATACTTTGTTGTGAGACTTGAAAACTTTAAATTTTGTTAACAAATCACACATTCCTATTATATTCTATACACCAAGCACATCTAATACATTTCATTTGGTTGGAATATTTGGTTAGTAAAAATTTATTTATTTTTGTAGATAATATGTCCATAGTACTGTTCACACGTCGTACGCATATTAACCTTCAGCATCAGCATCTTCTCTGCCATGCATATCTTGTTCGTTGATCAGAGAAAGCACCCTCTCACATGTGCAATTCTTTCCTTTGATGCCGTCTTTTATCTATTCGCGGTTCGGGGGAGCGGAAGCGGGGCATAACGCTGTCCCACAAGCACGCCGGCGGGACAGCTGGGACCGCTGCCGGAAAAGCGCCCTGCCAAAATCGGGACATCCGGTCATTTTAACCAAGCATGCACCAGCATTTATCGCTTTGAAGGTGATAGCACAGTGTGCTTCTGGATTGCTCAAATGCAAAGGCTGACACATTTACATTTGAGTGATTGCTTACGGGAGGGCATACTGGTGTCATCTATCAGGTTGCAGCGTAGTTGATCACACTCGTAAACGGAAGAGCATGAGCGAGCCCTGAGCGACCGGCTTTGCTGCTGCAGGGGCGAGCGGGTGGCGTTCAGCTGCATGGGCAGTGTGAGCTCCATCACGGGGGAGGCGGAGGCCGGTGTGGCGCTGGAGGCGCTGGGCACGGGCTCCTGCCAGGGCCACCAGGAGGAGGCACAGAGCGACCCGGGGGGTGCCTTCCGCATCCGGGGGCTGCTGCCCGGCTGCGCCTACCGGCTGCGGCTCAAGCAGGACGCCAACCCCCACGTCGAGAGGGCCGCCCTCCCGAGAGGCTGCTGCAGGCGAGTAGACTCGTGTAATTCAAACTCCAGGAAGACGCGAACTTCATATGAATGATGCAAAGTTTGAATCATGAGACATTCATCTAAATGTGATGCGAGGTAAAATTAGGATTTGTTTCATGGATGGCTAAACATACAAAGCGGATGGTCGATGATTTCCTCTACACAGGCCTACTAATCATGAGCGTGTATGGCCTTTGGCCCCCCCAGTTTCAAGCTTCGGTGCAATAAAGCTGTAAAGACCTTGCAAACAATCATGCGCATACTACACTCCATTCAGACCTAAGCTGACAGTGCGGTCGGAACTACTCATCACCCGGCCCCGTTCTCTGCTTGCCGTTACGAGTGAGAGCGTGATCACATTGTGGAAGATGGACGTATGGCTGGTCCGTTGAGGTCATAGTTTCCACTATCCCGTCGGCCTAGGGGTGAATAGAGTAGAGGGTATGTTGGACCCATAGTTGTGCATCGATGCGTGAATCAAGTATGCCAAGATAGTGCCTTTACTGGAAAATCATTGTTTGGGGTCATCAGCATGCATGTTATGTAGCATTGCTGTGGCTGAAAGGGTGGCATGTCCTAGTCAGGTGTTAAATCTGCTTTTAGCCATGTCATCTAAGACAATGCGTGTAAACAAAATTGTACTAAATAAAAAAGAAAAAAAAATGGAGCGCAGGGAATTCGCAAGGCATTCTGGTGATCCCTTCGGTTCCTAGGAGCCTAGCCCAGTTTGAGCATCCATGGTCTAAGGCAGGGGTGCACAACATACGGCCTGCGAGCATTTTTTGTGTGGCCCGCGGCCCAGCTGAGCGCAGAAACCGCTCACCGTGTCATTCAATGCACTGCGGCCGTTGACTTGGCAGAAAGCATTCGAACCCGTTGACCTACTTTTCTCAGAGTTCTCTTTTCCGGGGAGAAACTCCACGTCCTCAGTTCAAATATTCCCTCTCCACTAGACCCACAGAAAACAACAATACAAAAGCCTGTACAGCCATCCAGTGCGTTGTTATGACCCCTAACAGCGTCCCTCCCCTATCCTTGTTCCAGTTCTTCTTCATCCCGTTTCCTCCTCCCTCTCTCCATGGAGGCTACAGCCCCCTCCTTTCCTGTTGGGACATGATCAGTGACAGCTTGTTGCAGATAGAGAAAAGCTAGTCGTGTCACGCTTGGAATATGAGTGCACTTCCAAAGAAGAGAAAAATCGACCAGGAGGGCCGGAAATTCAACCAGGAGAGGACATGGAGATACTTTTTTCATTGAGAATGCATCGAAGTGCTTATGTCCTGTGTGTCGAGAATCTCTCGCGGCTCCTAAAGAATACAACGTTCGACGCCACTACGAGACCAAACATGCCCGCGACTTCAGCGCTCTTTGGATTCGGAGAGAAAACAAAGTCCGAGGACTTAAAACGGAATTTGCTTGCTGAGCAAAGCATTTTTACGAAAGCAAAGAACACATCTGAAGCAGCCACGCGGGCGTCTTTTCAGATATCTCGACAGATCGCTCGTTCAGGTCGTTCGTTTACTGATGGCGACTTCATCAAGGAATGTCTTATGATTGCTTCTGAGGAGATGTGCCCGGACAAGAAGTTGGTTTTCCAAAACCTGAGCCTATCAAGAATGACAGTACAATGACGTGTGCATGACGTTGCCGACGACCTATCAAAACAGCTGGAGAGGAGTTGCAGTCATTTTGTTTACTACTCTCTTGCTTTGGATGAGAGCACAGACATCAAAGACACAGCACAGCTGCTTGTTTTCATCCGTGGTGTGAACGAAAACTTCGAAGTGACTCAGGAGCTGGCAGAGCTTTGCTCAATGCACGGACAAACTACGGGAGAAGAGATCAGCAAGGAGGTCAAAGACGTCATCGAGAAGCTCAAGCTATCATGGGAAAAACTCGCAGGCGTCTGCACCGATGGAGCCCCAGCCATAATGGGAAAGAGAAACGGAGCCGTTGCCTTACTTCAAGCGTTCAGTGGTGTAGAACTAAAGCAATATCACTGTGTGCTTCACCAAGAAGCACTCTGTGCCAAAGTGATGAAGTTTGACCATGTGATGAAGGTCGTGACTTCGGTTGTCAACTTTATACGTGCTCGGGGATTGAAGCACAGGGAATTTCAAGAGTACCTGAAAGAAATGGAGAGTGAGTACATGGACATCCCGTATCACACTGAAGTTCGCTGGCTAAGCCATGGGAATGTTCCGAGTCGCTTCGTCGTGCTGAAGGCGGACGTCATCGCTTTCTTGCAAGAGGAAGGGAAACACATACCAGAGCTGGAGGAAGAACAATGGTCGTGGGACCTGGCATTCCTCACCGATATTTCAAGCCATCTGAACACGCTTAACATAGCTCTCCAAGGAAAAGACCATCTCATTTCGGACATGGTGAGCGCGATCTTCGCGTTCCAAGGAAAGCTGCCCCTCTTCAAATTGCAGCTCGGGAGTGGAAGCATAGTTCACTTTCCAACCTGCCAGAAGCTCTTTCCCACCGGCAAAAATCGGAAGACGGTAGCTGCGACGTTCGCTCCACAGGTTAGTACCTGCTCTCCGAGTTCCAGCAAAGATTCAAGGCATTCGAAAGTGAGAAGAGTAACTACGATTTGTTCCCCGATCCGTTTTTTGTCGCACCGGAAGACACAGGTCCGACGCTGCAGCTAGAACTCATCGACCTCCGGTGCTCGCCAGAACTGAAGAGCATGCATCGTGAGTCTCAGCTGCTCAGACTTCTACAGAAGCCTTGACAGGAGCAAGTACGGAAACCTTGTGGACCACGCATTGAAGCTTGCATCACTTTTTGGGAGCACGTATGTCTGTGAGCAGGCGTTCTCACTGATGACCCTCAACAAGAACCGTCTTCGATCTTCTACGACGGACATACACTGCGAGATGTGCTGAATATGGCCACCAGTGCGATGATGCCGGATATTGAAAACCTGTCTGCAGCAAAAAGGTGTAACGTGTCACACTAGGTGCGGCCCGCGCAGTTTCCAATAAACAATTTTTGGCCCGCGTCATTTTTGAGTTGTGCACCCCTGGTCTAAGGAATGGAACTGCTTCACTTAATATCCACTCAGCTTCAACAAAGGCCTTACTAATTCAGTGGTAGGCTACAGTATCCTCTTTATAGTAAGTACCAATATATAGTGAATAGAAAAAACAAATGCTTTATTACACTTTACGTTTTTCTCCGCCAGGTGACCTCTTCAGACCTGACCGATGTGAGGGTGATCGTGTTCCGCTTCTTCGGCCAGATGGACGTCACTGGTAAGGTGGTGACCGAAGCGAGAAACCTGCCTAGCTTGAAGGTAAGTGTGCTGCATAAGAACTAGGGGTGTCGCGAACCGGCCGAGGGTTCGAGTTCGACAGGTTCGACTTTTTCAGAACTTTAGTGGAATGTTCGACGAACCTTGTATTGAGGTTCGACTCGTGTCGCTATGCCGCGACAGGCTGTCAGTTGGCCGGATTGGATGGTGATGGCTAAGGTATGAATCAAGGGCAGCGCTGATTGGTTATTTCAGTTAATACAGTACCAAAAATTAAGTTCTTAACTTCTTCAGTGATTAGAATTAGTTTCTTTTAATTGCAATTGTTCAGAAAATAAAAAAACTTTTATAAAAAAAAATTCTCCAAACCTAGACATGCTTGTATCAAGGTCTGACCACACTGTCCACAAAGTCGAACCGGTCGAATTTGGAAAAAAGTTCGAAGGTTCGTCGAACCGTTCGACCCAGTCGAACCCGAAAGTTCGACCTAAAATCCGGTTCGACAAAAGTTCGCGACACCCCTAATAAGAACTACTTAGGAAATCTGAAGTTGAGAAATATGCTCAGCTGCTCTTAACATTTTTAGTTCTGTGAAGTCCCTGATGAGTTTTGTCATGTCTTGGACAGAGCTTTTGTACAGAACTACTCTTTTTGTTTTACGATTTCATAACCAGTGGAGATTTCTGGGCGCTTGTAAGTTTAAAGCTGGAAAGACTGCAGCTTTTCCACATCATAAGCAGTGTGGAGTTCTGCCTAGCTCTGCCCTTGAAGACGAAAGTAGGCAAAACGTATTTTGGCACTACCATAAAATACAGAGGAAGCGCCCACTAGTATTAACAGTTCCTAAACTTGGGAAATCTGTGAATGACGCTGTGCCCACCCTCAAGTGGCACAGCGAAAATATTCACTCTGTGGCGCCAGCCACGAGGCCGCCATTGGCAATGAGACTGTGTGAAAAGAAGTGTGCTTTTTCTGATTCTTTCCACCGTGCCTTCAAAGCTCTGGTTTTTACTGATTAGACTGGACAAGCACCCATGTCTAGATGAACCCAGTTTTCAGTGAAAGTGGGGTGGGCACTTCCCTGGTATTTTACAGCAACTTAATGGCCGGTACCACATGTGTGAGAAAGACAAACCCGAGCGGGACCACAATGATTCAAAGAGCTTGTAGTTGTCCTTTCTCCCGTGCTTGACATTTTGGTGCGCACAATCCCACCAACGGACCAACCAACCATTTCCATTTTGTTGCCAATCCAATTGCCTACCACAGGTACGTCTGGTAGCAGACGACGCCCCGGAGCAGACGGTGCACGTGGGTCAGCTGGGCCCCGGCGGTTTCTTCCTGCTGCCACCGCTGGCGCGTGACGGCCGCTCCTATTGCCTCCAGCTGGAAGGGGGCACCGGCGGCGCAGGCACGACAGGCACCTCCTGCTTCCGTGCCAACTCCTCCCACCGCCACCTGTCCCTGTCCTACGCGCCGGAGGCACCGCAGCACGCCGACCACGACGTGGTGGCGCGGTCCTCGCTGTTGGCGCTGCCGGTGACCGTGGCGCTCCTGGTGGCGTGCTACCATTCGTCACGCATCCTGGGGCTAGTCTCGGACTTGGTGGGCGTCCTCAGGGGCCTGGCAAAGGGGTCCGAGAACCCCACGGGGTCTCCACTCGACTCCCGTCGCAAGGCAAAGGCCCGGCGGACTTAGTCGGACTCTCGTCTTCTGGCTGGCGAAGTCGCTTCGTTCTCGTGGCATCATGCCGACGCGGACCGTTTTGGTGCGTGGAATGGTGGTTTACGGACGCTTCAGAGATGTTCCCAACGGACGTTTGGGGCACTTTGCCAGACCCCATGGAAGTGAGTGGAGATGGTGTAAAGGTGGTTGGTTGTTTAGTCGTCGATTTCCTCCGACTCTGTTTCGTAGATATTTAAGTGTAGCGTAGCTGTGAGCTCAGTCACACTCCAGTGAGCATCTTTTCAGGTTCTTGAGCCGAGGGAAGATTGTGGGTGTTTGTGTCGGCATTGGATTGTTCCCAACTGGAGAAGTTAATTAAGGAGATTCGCTATATAATGGTGGATTGGTGTTGAAGGCTGAGACTGCCGAAACAAAGCCAGTACAGTGCTGGCACTCAGCTTAAGTAAATTAAAGCAGGCGAAAACTGGATTTTTCCATGGAGGTAACATGGACATCCCCTCTTTCTAGGGGTACTGCACATCGCAAGTAAGTTATAGCAAGATGTAGACACGCTACTACATTTAGCTTTCACCTCGGCTCAGACGTTATCAACATGTAAAAGTGGTTACCGTAGCAAAAATAGACCTTGGAATGTGGATTTTGAAGCTCTGTCACGCTTGATGAGAGCATTTGCAGCACATTTTTTTCCAGCAGGAGGTGAGGTAACAGTGCTGGTTGACTGGCACATGATTCGAGATTTATTTGCACAAGAACAGGTGCCGACATGGTGGCATGCCAAGAAAGCAGAAAGTCCTTGCATGAGCGATCTTGCCAAGAGAGGTGATAAAGAATGAGTAGACCACGGGAAAGCACAGCGTAGAAGAGCACCTTGATCTCGTAAAGACGAGGAATCGCCATAGACACAAAGACGGTTGTACCAAACAAATCACCCGTACCTGTGGATGTCTCGTGAAACCACGTGTGCGATGTTGGGACCACACAATGTAGCCCACTCAATTTGTTTGTGTGGAGTCGATTACGATAAAATGCTGCCTGCAAATAAGTTCTCTATTGCACAATACGACACCACAGACCATTCACTGTTTGTTGTTTTCTGGATCGGCATAAACTTTGTACGAAAGCCTTTGCTTTCATACTTCAGATTTTCAATTTAGGGCATTTTCCCAGCTTTGTGTATATATCGATGCGAGATTTCCGCAATGCAGTTGCAATGAAGCAGGTAGAGCTGGCAGCGGCCCGCCTTTGTGGCAAAGCTCTGCTGGGTCGACTAAGACAGTCTTGTTTGCTTGCAGTCTTATCCAGTGCATGCTGTTCACTGGTGCATCAAGACTGCTAACCATTTCAGGCTTATTGTCTTAAGCGAACTGGTCCTTGTGTTTGCTAAACATCCTATGTTTAGTGGTTGCATGAAATGGGCACAAGGTGGTGGAAGTCGTGAATGGAGACTATTGTGCAGTATTATTCATGTGGCTCAAGTTGTTTGTAATAAAGAGGGAAGACCTCAATCACTGACATTTTCTTCACTGACCTCACTAATTCACTTAATTCACTGACCTCGCCTCATTTCATTCACTGACCTCACTAAAAAAACGAACTTTGAGGGTATTCTGCTCATGCAGGTAGGCAGTTGTCAATACCTGGGTTGCGTAGCAAAGCACTAGCTCGCAACTTTTCAAAGTGTCCCGTCTCTTATGCAGAACTGCTTACGTACTGGCTTGATTACAAAAAACAAGCCACGATTGATGATTCCCAGTGACGTAGGTCTTGATTACAACCCCATCCTCAATCCTCACCCCCTTCTTTGTCATCTATGCACGGCACTATACAGTTAACACAGACAACCAACTGCTGGTCTTTCTCACAAAAATGGTCATCAAAACTACTACTAATGTGGTTGAATGTGCCTTTTGTAACCTGGGCAATAAACGGTGTTCATCTGTGCTCTGTCGAAGTAGCATGTGAAAAAGTACCAATGTTCGGTTCCCTCCATATTATGCAATGTACACCGTGCGACACAGTTACCATTATAAAACTGAGCCTGCACCCACGTAGCAATAAGTGCCCACCCCTACTTATTAGACGTTTGAAATAAAAGCAAAAGACATATCAAGTGCCCACCCCAGCAAACTTCCGAGCTCACCGAGCTAAGCAAGGCGTTCTGCGTCGGCTACCTCGGAGAAGCTGGTGCAAGGTGGTGAAGCTTGAGGCACATGCGTCAGTGCGATACAGTGAAGCTTGATGCGAGAACGCCAGTGCAAAGCAGGCTCGAGATCAGTGTGGAGTATTGAAATCAGGGGTTCTGCCAGACCCCTATACTGCTCCTATAGTATTCTATTGGATCAAACAAGAGCCTACCCTACCGTGAGCCCCTTCTGCTTTTGGACCCGATAAGCACCCATCCTCATTTTAATGCGAAAGCATTAACTGTCTCATGGAGCGAGCCGACGTCATCAGTCTGAAGCGCGAAAACGGCAGATAGTTTTCTTCGGTTCCATTGGCTGGTGCGTGTCGACGAGGCTCCCATTGGCCGCTGTGCTCGTCAGTTTCCACGACCGCTCACCCCACGGCGCTGCGTGTCCATCAGCGCAGAGCGTCAAGGTCGCCAGGGGAGCACACGTGCCGACCAGCGACAAAAAGGATGCAGCAGACGAAAAAGGGAGCGGACGAGCGGCTTGCATGCTTTCGTATTCACAACTCGTAAGGAATGCTTAGGTGTACTTCAATCTTTTTTTATGGTTATCTCCAACTACTGGGTGAGCGTTTGCTCAGCATTTACGGTAGTGTGAAGACGTGAATGTTTCCTATCTTGAGGAGCCAGATGGACATATTCTACCACACTAGTGGGGAGTTTCAGTATATTGACTTTGCACTTACGATGCATGCTCTGCACATGCGTCGTAACAATACAATGCATGAGCAAAGGTGCCAGTAAAGTATTGAGTATCATTACTAGAACTAGGGATGCCGTGATCATCACAAAGTTCTGATTTGAAGGGTTTTGAAATTTCCGAACCTCGTTAAGGTTTAAATTAGAAAAATAAGCAACTTTTGAATCCCGCCGACGTTCAAATTCAGAAATGTAAGGTTTCAAAAATTTGCGTTAAAATTTCTTCACAATTAAATTTTAAAATTAATGAATTTTGAATTTTATTTTTTAGATTCAAGTTTGTCAAAATTAATTTCTAATTTCTTTGAGGTAAAAGTTTGAAAGTTTCGAATTTAAGATCTTAGAATTTCATGTCTTTTTTAAGTCTTAGGATTTGAAGAACGGAGATCAAACTTCGGAGCTTCAGATGAAGTAACCAGGATCTATCTCAAATGGGCCGTAAAATTCTGCACCTGCATGTAGCAATCTAAACTTTTCGTCAAGTTGTATTTCACAGGTGGATATTTTGGATGTAAAATTACAAAGCGTAGCTCCCTTTCTGTAAAAACTAGGGCCAAGAAACTTGCCAGGGTCAACGGCGGGCGGCGACGCAGACGACCGAGTCGAGTGGCGAAGTGCGTTTGGCTCACACATTGATAGATGGCGTCGGGAGCAGCGTTGGAAGGTGTAGCCAGCCAGCGAATAAAAGCAGACGACACGCAGACGAAATTCGTTGGCAGCAAAAGCGCTGTCATTATGCAACCGCATATATTTTTTCTTACTTCATTTTGGTACATTACAAAAAGATTATGTACATTTTAGTAGATCACGGTTGTTGCGAGCAGTCTCGATAAGGAGGTAGCGCCATCTATTAATATGTGCGCCAAACGCGTCCCGCCACTCGACTCGGTCGTCTGCGTCGCCGCCCGCCGTTGACCCTGGCAAGTTTTTCGGCCCTATTTTTAGGGCTGAATGTCGATAAAAACTTTAATCCCGACTAATTGCCACCCTTTAATTGATTCATCGGTCTCATTCATTTCCATACATAATACTAAAAAAACATTTTTTGTTGCTTTTGTGACAGAGCGGAATATACAATTTGGATTTCGAATCAGCTTCTATGTGTAGTTCAGAACAGTTCAGACACTCGCGCTCACAGGTTATTACTTAAGCTGCGTGAGGCAAAGGGGTTTGTTGATATTTTCCGGTAAGAGCGACCTCTCTTGATTGTTCACAATAGTCTCTGCTGCACTAAACGAACACTCGATCAGTGTTGAAGTGGACGGGACACGTGTAACCTACTGCAATGTGTCTGGAGTTGCAAATCTCGCCTACAGCTACTTTAGCTAGATTTGCCTATAGTAGGCTATAGGGCAATTTAGCCTAAAGTTTGTACGTCATACAGGTGTACTCATCCACGTCTGCGTAATGAAAGCGCCGAGTTTTTACCTGTAGGTTTGTCAAAATTTTACGGATTAACCAGTTAAAGAAGTTCATTGCAATTAAATCATTAATTGGTAGGTTAATCAATCAAGTGCCCAGCCCTATCTTTTTGCAGAAAGGGAGCTACGCTTTGTAATTTTACAAGAAAAAACCAACCTGTGAAATACACCTATGACAAAAAGTACAAATTGCTACATGCAGGCGCCGATTTTACGGCCCATTTTAGATCGAGACTGGCGGCTTCACGCACCCTATAGAGAAAAGTTACAAATTTCACTGAAAACGTTGCACATATCTTTAGTGCCGTAACTACTTCTTCCTTGTCAGTACTGTGGTATCCGACGGTACCAGTCAAACCCGTTTATATCGAACTCGCAAAGAAACGTCTACCAGTTCGATATAGAGGGTAATTCGATATAAAAGTTTAAATGAATTTGACTCTCAAAAACGCACCTTCTGCTGACATATTACACAATGAAATAGTCTTGCATGTTCTGCTGCTTTTTCTTCATTGCATCCGCGATAATGATATTTTTCTACGCTATCGACGGACTCCTAAATGCCGAGGCCGCTGCCTTCTACGAAGACAGTCCGATAAGTACTTAGCCTCACCGCCCGATGGCGCCACTATTGCAAGAGAAATTTACTATCGTGTAGTACGTTCTCGTAGACGGCTACTATCGAAATTTCAACCGAATCAAACTCATAGTTTCGTTTTTGACCGCATGTGAAGCGGGCGTGTCCGTGAATTTTAGAAAAATGGAAAAAGAGCAATATCGGTCGGTGATTCGATTCTTCTTTTTGGAAGGTAAATCGCGCAGTTAAATCAAGAGCGCTTGGATGCTGTGTACGGTGACTCTTCTCCTTCGATGGCGACCGTCAAAAATTGGTTTAACAAGTTTCAACGTGGTCGCACGTCGGTTTCTGATGAGTCATGCCCAGGTGCCCCGAAAACGGCTACCACGGAGGATAATGTGACAAAAATCCACGATCTCGTATTGGCAGACCGCCAATTGAAGGTGCGTGAGATAGCTGAGACAGTAGGCATCGCAAAAGACTGCGTGGGTCATATCCTGCATAAAAGTTTGGGCATGAGAAAGCTGTCGGCGCGATGGGTGCCGCGTTTGCTCACTCCGGACAACGAGCGCAACCGTGAGACCACTTCAGAGCAGTGTTTGACGCTGTTTAAGAGCAATCCGAAGGAGTTTCTGTGTCGTTTCGTGACTGTTGACGAAACATGGATCCACTGGTACACACCAGAGGCCAAGGAACAGTCGAAACAGTGGACTTCACCCGGCGAACGTGCTCCGAAGACTGTCCTATCGGCCGGAAAGGTGATGGCCACCATTCTGGGATCCACAAGGTGTGGGCCACATTTCTGGGATCCACAAGGTGTGATCTACATCGACCACCTGGAGAAGGGCAAAACGGTCACAGGGCTGTACTATCCCGAATTATTGGGCCGATTCGACACCGAATCGCAGAAAAACGGCCCCATTTGGCGAAGAAAAAGTGTTCTTCCACCAAGCCAACGCACCGGCTCACACCTCCGCCCTCGCCACGGCCAAATTGGTCAATGGGCTATGAACTGCTGCCCCATCCACCGTATTCTCCAGATTTGGCCCCGTGCGACTTCTTTTTGTTTCCAAACTTGAAAAAGTCACTCGCCGGGCAGAAATTTGAGTCGAATGAGGAGGTCATCGCCGCCACGGAAGCCTACTTTGCAGACCTCGAGAAAACATATTTTTCAGATGGGTTAAAGAAGTTGGAGCATCGCTGGGTCAAGTGTATCAAACTAAAAGGAGACTACATTAAAAAATGAATCGCCACTTTTCCAAAAATTTTCTGTTTTTCTTTTGTAGGCTAAGTACTTATCGGACCACTCTCGTATATTCGCGCCGAACTATGCCGAGAGCACGGAGCACATCCGAGCAGTAGCACCTTCTCCGTGCAGAGCGCCGTTTTGCTCTGCCAGTTGGCTTTCCCCTAAGGCAGGCGGCTGCGTTGGGGAAAGCCAGCTAGCAGAGCAAGCTGGCTTTTATTTCTTCCGGGTGCGCGTCAACAGCTTAGAAGAAAAAATAATATTCTCTTTTGCAGGACGGAGCGGGGAGAGGAGCACAGAGCACCCTCTCCCCACTCCTCCGCAAGAGATTTTTTTTTTCTTCCGGGCAATCAACAATCGATGCAACCGCCTTCAAAAAAAAAAAAAAGTTAGCGTGCTCTGCAAGTTGGCTTTTCCCTCGCGTTGGGGAAAGCCAGCTTGCAGAGCAGAACGGCGCTCTTGGCAGTTTGATATATCGGTACCGGCAGCTAATTTTTGCTCGATGTAACCATAGTTTTTGCTAGGGATGCCGCGAACTTTTTCGAACCGAAGTTTCGATGTTCGAATCAAGCGGTTCGAAAGATTTTGAATGTTCGAACTTTGTATATCGTAAAATTCGACGGAAGTCGAATTTTCGAACTTGTTTAACTAAGGAGTTCGACGCTTTTTGAACCGTCGAACTTATCACGCTAGAAAGTTCGATTCTTTTCGAACTTTCGACCTTATTACGCTGCAAAATTCGATGCTTGTCGAACTTTCGACCTTGATAAATCAAAAAGTTCGATGATTTTCAAACTTTCGACCTTCTTGCACTAAAAGTTCGAACTTTCGAACTTCCTACGCCAAGGAATTCGATCATTTGCGAACTTATTTATCAAGAGAATTCGAAAAGTTTCGAACTTTCGAATCCTGAAAAATGAAATAGTTTCGACGAACTTCGAACTTTAGGGTAAAAGTTCGACGTTCGTCGAACTTCGAAAGACCGGCGGACGGTTTAATTTGAATTCAAGTAGTGAGGTACATTCGTAATTTTTTTTCTCGATTTTTGCATGCGGTGTTGCATTCCTTACGAAAGACAATGCCGTTTATTACAATGTTCTGGCAAGCTCAGTTCTAAATAAATAATTTCCCGAAGGGGCGAGGAAGGACGACGGGTTTTTGACGATTGTCGTTTGTGCCATATTTGAAGCGCGCTAAAGCCGAAGCTCTTTACGGTAGAGATGTTAAACTTTTTAAGAATGATCTATGTATAGCCTAGATAAGTGTCGTCGTAAGATGTGAATATTGTTATTCAAGATGAGTTTCGAAGAAATGTCCAAACATGTATCTACGGGCAATTATGCCCTAAATTTGGTTTTTTTTTCGTCTAAGTTGTTTGAGGTATCGCATTTAAATTAACACCACAGACAGTACATATAATTACCATCTGCAGAATACAAAATATTGTATTTATTGTTTTTTTCACGTTGAGGAATAAATTAACTCATGGGGGAAGATTTCTAATAATAATCAAATTCAGCACGTCATAAATTTTTTTTCTTTTACGTTCTTGGGAAGTGTTTCTTTTAGCCTGTACATATTTTGGTAGGAGAAACTTGTTTCTAAGTTCTGAGCTCCTGAATATGCAAGAATACAACACTTCCGGCGGGATATTTATAGTTTCTTTTTTTTCTCCAGCTTTTTATCCCCGCATTTATTGTTATGTTTATTTTTATTTTACCAATGGCACAGTTATTTAGGTCGAAAAGACATAGCTTTGAACTTCCGAACCTCTAAGCATGTGACAAGTAGTGCCTTCTGACAACGAGTTTCCGACAATGATCATCTATGATTCTACGCGATTTTTATGCAGTGAAGAGCGACAGTAGCTATACATATACATAAATAATTTCAGATTAAAATAAGCTCGACCACGCCCTCTTTCCCCGTATTGTTTTCTTTAATAGTCCGAAATATCTGAAAGGGGGAGGGGGGGCTAGAGCACCCCCCCCCCCCCTCCCCCCGTTTTTCCTCTTCCGACGCCACTTGTACGGTAGAACGCTCCTCGACCTCGAGTTGTCGGCTTCTGTGCTTTTTGCGGGGCGTTTCCTCCGTCCCGGAAAATAAACCTCAAGGAGCAATTACAAACTTAAACTTAGTATATGCCAGCGTCACTCGGGCTGCGTTCGATCGGATTACTACCAGCGTGCAAGTTTGCCAGGTCGCTTCAAGGTTTTTCTGAGCCTCAACCTCCTGCCCGTCCTTGGCCGTTTCGAACTGGATGAGTATCGTAAAACAGTGCGTTCGTGTGATCACTACTGCGCTATGCACGTTAAAGACCCCCCGGGCTGGCGGTCAAAATTACTGATCTATGGTCACACGTCACTCTGCACTGGCAAATATTCCAGCACATCCGGGACACTCGTCGTCTCATTTAATTGCCTGACCAACTTCGCGGAGTCTAAATATCGCACCCTAACTTTTCTAAACCTGATTTCGTGAAAACCAGTGAGTCTGGGAAAACGTTATTTCAGACTGAAACTGTGGAGGAACATAAAAACCGGACTTCAAACTTTGAAAACTTGGACTTAAAAAAATAGAATTCAAAATTTTCAGTTTTTTTTTTTTAAATTAGCTTTAAAAGAGAATTGAAACCTTTGATGAACTTTATGTAGAAAGAAATTCGAAATCTTTCGAAGTTTTCTAACTTTATGTCTATACAAATTCGAAGCGTTCGAATTGATTTATATCCAAAGAATTTCAAAATCTTTAAATTTTTCAAACTTCAGATCCCAAGAAATTCAAATTTTTCGAATATCTCGAAATTTTAAGTTAAGAAAGTTCGAAATCTTCGAAGTTATCGAACCTCAAGTAAAAGAATATTCGAAATATTCGAACCCGAAATTTTAGAAACCGTGAAAGCTTCGAACTTTTCGAATTCAAAACTCCACTGCGATCGAAAGTTGCAATTTTTCGAATTCGAACCTCGGTCGGTACGAAAATATCGAAATTTTTCGAATGCGAACCTCAGTTCGCTTTGAAAATATCGAAACCTTTCGAAATCGAACCTAGGGTGGTTCGCGACATCCCTAGTTTTTGCTATATATTATCACGGTAACATTACTGTGCACAAAAAGTGTTCGATATAGTCGGGTTTGACTGTACCAGTACTACTCATTATCACAACTCATAAAACAAGCGTTGAACTGGTTTAACGGTTCATCGAAAAGTCCCATCTCTTTGCAAACTAGTAGCAATCCAATCAAACGTCGCTTAAATGCAATGCTGGCACGAGACAATGAAACATACAAGACAAGGCATGCATATAACGGCATCCAGGCTTCCTAAAAGATTTGTTTCTCTGGGTGCTTATTTTCGGCGGAATGACCCATAGAAGGAAGAAATATTGAACACGGGCACAACACCCGACCCAGTTCAAGGAGGACAACACAGCCAGACTAAATTAAGGGCTCCCAGACCCCCAAAACTACAGCTGATCAGGTCACAACCGCTTGCCATTGGACTCACCATATTGCCGATGTCTGGAACTTTTCTTCTTCGATAAATGAAGACATGGCTGCTCTAAAGTGTGGCTGTTTCCTAATGGAAGCGTCGATCCAGGATTTGCTGTAGCGCGTCGGCGTTGGGCGCGCTTTTTCTGTACAGTTGTTTACTTGAGGAAACCGGGAGAGTTATATGTTTAGAAACAACCAAGGCTTTGAAGGACACCTCAGCAAAGCGGCTTGGCTGAATTTCAAGCCTGCAGACCAGGGATCTGTTACCTGCCGGTTACCTCAGGGCAACCTACGGAGTTGTGCACGGGAGAAGCTCTGTCCGGAAGTTGGATAAAAAAGGTATGAGGCCGAGGCCAACCTTCGGCAGTCATTCTGCGCTTCAAAAGCAATCCTGCTGGTGGCACGATCGGACAAGCAAAACTCCAGTGCAGTTTTCACCCCACTCTGCACATTCACATCTTGCGTAATTTGCAATTGTATCCTTAAAAGGCCCCTGAACAAAAAAAAAAAAAGCTTTTAAACAGTTTGGTAGAAACCGGCGTGTCAAAATATCATTTTTACGTGAATTATTATTTTTTAAGGCAATATTGACGGTGAGAGATTTTAAATTTTGCGCGCAGTCCACGACGTCACGGGGTCATACACTCTTTCCACCTACACGAGATGGTCATACACTCTCTCCACCTTAACGTGATGGCCAAGCCGATCAAGCGTCCGAAATGCCGAGAGAAAACAAGTGGAAAAGAGGTTACTACAGACTACCTAAATCGCATCTTGCGCCGTCAATAATGCTCTAAATTTTTTTTTTTCATCTAAAATAAATTTTTTGACACAAATGTAACAACCAAACTGTTTACAAAAAAAAAATTTTCTTTTCAGTGTTTTTTTTTTACATTTTGGGAGGTAAACTTGTTTCTTACTTTGTCCAACTTTTCTCTGGAAGTTCAAGGTTCGTCAAACTTTTGAACTTGGCAGGTTCGAAAGTTTGAAAATTGTTGAATTTCTTAGCACAAAACGTGTGAAAGATTGAAAACAAGAGAATTTCTTAGCACCAAAAAATCGAATGATCGTCGAAATTTTTATGCTACAAGTTTGACATTTTGAAATGTTTTCGAACTCCTTGGTTTGATCTTTACACCGTACCTACGAAAAAGTTTGCAGCATCCTTAATTGAAACAGTCTACTAAAACTCCCCGATATATTTGACGACCGCCTTTGAGCTAAGAGATAAAAAACAGAAAACCGGGGGATCATGTCTTCGTGCTGCGTCGCATTCCGTACGTATCCACTACATCAAGGGTTCTCAAACATTTTCGTCCGAGGGAACCCCAGCAAGCCTCAAAAAGTCCCAAACCCCCCCCCCACAACACTGCTGCCAATCGGTCATATTTAGATAGCGAACATGAGTTTATTGCACTGATGGAATAAGACAAAATGGAGGACTACAGACAGAATAAAAAGGCAGAGCCGCTAACCTGGAGCGCGATGTAAAATATATATACATATTAGTGCGAAGGGTGAGGTTGCTTTGCCCACAACACGAACTCAATCCATGGCTCGGTCAATGGAAGGTTAAACTAGGGGTGGGAGGGGGGGGGGCACTGCAGTTCAGGTGCTCGCGGAATTCCAGTTTGAGAACCCCTGTGCTACATCATCTCCAGACGCAGCTTAACAGGCAGAGCTACCACAGTGGAAGCGTGCCAAATATGATCACGCGACAGATACACTCTTTAAAGGACACATGCAAAGGAAATAAACATTTTTCTAAACAGCCTAGATGGAAAAAGTATGTTATAAAACGAATTTACAAAGAAGAAAGAAAATTGTTAGAGCTATATTTACGGCGCAAAACGAATTTGTAGTATGGCGCCCGCGGGAGCCGCCGCTGGTCACGTAGTAGACCTGTGCGTCGCCGCCGCCGCACGCTGAGCGTTTTGCGCCGCCGCTTCAACGCGTATCTTCACGCCGCCGTCGCCGCACAAGTTCGTCTGCTTCGGGCGCCGCCGCCGTCATCTGACCGACCGGCGCACACGTCTATGCGCTTTTTCAAAAGCTTCATTTGGGCTCTGAAAGTTACTTATTAATCTTTGTTTTCTGTTGCACTTCAAACAAAGATGAATAAGTAAGTTTTCGAGACCATAGGAAGCTTCCGAAAGAGCGGAAGTACCACGTGACAAATAGGGGCCAGTCACGTGATAAATATGGGTCACTTTTCCGCGGCACCCGTGGGCGCCAACTACAAATTCGTATAGCGCCGTAAATATAGCTCTAAAAAATTTATTTTTTGTTGTAAATTCGTTTTATGACTTCCTTTTCCCAACCCGGCTGTTAAAAAAAAAAGTTACTTTTTCTTTGCATGTGTCCTTTAAAACTACCCTTAGAGTTCTTGTGCAAGCAAACTTCCTTGGTAGGAAGAGAGTGAGGCCGGCGGTAACGGACAAGGAAACGCCGAACTGCAGCAGCTCGTAGGACGCATGATGTCGGCTTTTATTATTATTTGCTGTACAAAGGCAGTCTCCCTGGCTGTTGCAACTCTGTGCCCTTTCGCCCCGTTTCCCCCTCCCCTATGCACGCACACAACACCCCGGCAAGCACGGCGCATTCCCCACATCGCGCAACAGACACTACTAGCCACGATGCACTCTTTTCCGACGTCTACCGTAAACCTCACATACACCTCTCCCCGGAAACAGAAATCCACGATACCGACTGCAGCGTCGCTCCCACAAGCCCGTCTCGGACGAAAAGAACTGAACAAAAAGGGAGTTGAGGATGAGGCAAGACAGTTGTTGCAAGCTGCTTGCTCGTCGGATAGAAACGTACACTTCTAGCCTCTCTAGGTAAAGTGTTTCCGCAGTTTTAGCAAACACGTTAGAGAGTCTTTGATGGCACGCCAAAGCTATTCGGAGCGTCGTTCTGAAGCCGTTCGAGGAAAAATTTCGGAACGAGTTTCAGATTACTTGGTTACACGCAAACAAACCAAACAAGAACAGAATTTGAAGATTCTAAGGAACCCAGAGGGCTACTTTGTAGCGTGCCGCGATCGGCACAATTCAATATTTTTGTGTTCTACGATGAATGACAGCAAGAGAGAGCGGTCGCCCGCACACGGCACGCATCAGTCTTTTCACGGCGAACTAGAGATCACCGGACGTGCACCGGCAGTTCTGTTGGCGTTGCCACAAGTGGTCAATTTCCAAGGTTCGTAGGACGTGGGATGCATTCCTTTATAGCGAGACCAACACAACATACGCTCGGCAAAATGTTTCCTCTTTCAAAAGCCTGCACAAAAGGTAGCATCGCTGCGGGACACGCGCAACGCATCTTGTCGATGCCGCCTCAACCTTTCTGCTTGGGAATTGGATTGTTGGGTTTCACCTACGTTTCTGTCAAAGTAAGTGTCAACGCGCGAAGCCAATGTTGCGTTACTTGGAAAAGGGGCTAGGGTGCAAGGGCTCATTCAGCTCGACGAAACGGAGGGCACTGCAAAACTAGCAATAGGGGGTTCGGTCTGAGATCCACAAAATGCAACCTAGGAAAACTCTACATAGTAAAGAACGAGGAGGCAACGTGAATAAAAACATCCAAACCACGGGTTAAAAAAAAAACGAAAAAAACCTACGACTGAGAGACTAGAGGGGCAATCGACAATATTAGTTCTCGTTATAAAAAACAAACAAAAAATGCAACGGAAGAACACACTCAAAACACGGTTCAAAGCACGTCAAAAACGACGTTTTGGCAAAATACGGCACGAAACTCAAAAGACGCCCACGTGGAAGAGTGCACGGCAAAGACGAGAGATCGAGGACACAAGTGTGCAAGACGTTCCTTCTCGGGTATCCCGAGAGCGAAAGGCACGCGGTTAAAAGAACAAACGGGGGAAGGAGTCGGGTTTGAGAGCAGGCGGTGCCAGACTGCCAAGGGTGCGATGCAAAATGCAAGTTCGTCTGCTTCTTGCTCAGGTGTTGCGGTGACGTCAGAACGTTGAGCCCCGATTGGATCTGATGGGGAGGGGTAGTGGGCCGACCTCGATGCTAGCTGCCTTGAGGTCTACCAACTATCCCTCAATCAAAGCCAATGAGAGCTCGGTGTTGCGACCTCACCCACTGCTCGAAAAGCAGACAAACTTGCGCTCCGCATACCTCCCTTGTCAGCAACATCTTTGGGTTAAAAGCACTGCGTGCTGTAGGCCAAAAACTCTAAAAAACACCGCAAAACTTAAAAAAAAAAAAAAAGAAAGAAAAACTGGAAAAAAATGTGTTGGAATTATCTCACATTACCACTTTTGACCAAACTAGTATGTGAAATGTGCCTACGTCCGCTCGACTTGTATATACTTACGGAGGAGGCAGACAGTTATTCTAAGCATTTCGTTCGTCCGTTTCTCCGCCTTGGCCGCCCATTCGCAACTTGCGGTCGTTTATTTTCCCGCGCCGGCTCCGGGATGCGCCGTTTGATCTTACGCAAAAACGGAATACGGTTTGGAATAATGCGGTCGTGAACGCACCCCCGTCGACAGAGCTGCTCTCCCATTATGCCAACGTTCCATCAACCCGGAATTGTTTAGAAACAACAAAACGAACTCCTCCTCCATGGTATTACGACACAAAGTTCAAAACCCAGGTTAAGCTAGCATCTCCGGCAACCGCTCTCTTCGCGGAGCATGCAACGTCGAGGTGAGATTGGACAGACGTCCCCTGCCAAGTTCGACCGACGTGAGCAGCAGCTGCCATTGCTAAGAGAAGGGCTGTACGCTGCAGCAGACCACATTAAACGATCGGAGGAGGAGAGTGCGGCTGGGAGGGGTGGCCTAGACGCAGGTGGCGTGCCTATCCCGGAGCGGCACCAGACGGAAGAGTGGAAGAATATCCTCGCATGCCCCTAGACGAGCTTGCATCTCCGCTGTCGGCGCTTCAGGGGCTCTGGCCGCAGGACCGCTCGCACCGCTTCGTCGAACACCTGTGCAGGACAAAGGTTGCCGGGTTCGTTCTCAACACTTTGGGCAGATTAGGGGGACACTACCTAGAAAAAACAATTTTTACAAAAAAGTTGATTTTGAAAATTGCTAAATTTATATTTACCAACATCTACAGAGTATTCCCAGAAAGTTTCATTTGTCTACACTGCACAGGTATTTTTTGTTATAAATTATTTTCGGTGTATTAATGCTAAAGAAAAGGTAGAGGTTGGAGCACTTTGAACGTGTTCTTGTCCGTTCTATTTTTTGGCATGAACTTCATCTTAGGAAAACTATTGTTTGGTAATGGGACAAAAGAACGGATCACTCATTGTTTTTCTTAACCAGAATTTGATGGGCAATGCAACTGTGGCATTGTTTTTTACTTTGTGAATGTCTTTTATAAAAGATGACAAGATTTTGTCTACGACATAAAAAGACAAAAATGCAATTGATTTTTCAGAGCGATGTTAGCAAGAAATAAACTCCTTTTTGGAAAGTTTGTTTTCATAGTTGCACTCTCCAGGTACTCTGTTGCTATCTAATGAAGAAAAATGTTGGGTATTACATTAGTTTCCTAACATTACCTACTTTTCCCAAACGCTATCAGTGTGTTCCTGATAAAAACAAGTATAATTTCTTTAACAATTGATGTACACAGATGAAACTTTGCGCTGCATTCTGCCTCGCAACTGCCAGTATATACTGTAAACTTGATTCATATTAGGCCAAAGGTTCAAAAGTTGACCCTTTTGTGGTAGTGTCCTCCCTTAAAAAAAAAACCTAAAAAGAATTTTTTTTAATTGTTTGGTTGGGTTAGGTTAGGTTAGGTTAGGCATGACTAAAAATAAATTTCTGTGAAAAAGGGCAATATTGACGGCGAGAGATTTATTTCTAATTCTGAGCGCGAAGTCAATGACGTCCCGGGTCATTCCGGAATGACCACCTCGGTCGTGAAGGAGAAGCCGATCCACCTCTCCTCCACACGCCCAAAATGAAGAGAGAAAACAAGTGGAAAGGAGCTGACTGCCGACTAAATCGCATCTCACGCCTGCAATATGGCTTTAAATATATATATATATATTTGTTTTTCGCATAAAATTGATTTATTACACGCGTGTCCCGGCCAGACTGTAAAAAAAATTTTTCCTTTCTTTTCAGAGGTTTTTAAGCATAAAAGTAAGGACAGGGAGCAATGCTGTTCCAGGATGCCAACTGTCCTTAAAGAACCTGACTTCGTCTCGCAAAGCGGCACTCATTAAATATGTCAATGAGGGTTGTAGGGTTACCAAGAAGAAAAGGCAGGCGGGCGAGGCCACATGGGTTAAAATTGAGCTAACCTTCCTACACGGGGACATAAAATAGCTACAGCGCATGAAACATCACCAAAGAAAAGACCAGGGCATGGGCGAGTCAATACAATCTCCACATTCTATGTGGCAGCTGAAGAACCTCAATGATGAGGTACTCCCCCACCAGATAATGAGCTGCAACACTCAATCAAAATTTTCGCTGCACCTGTAGTCTCTATAAACTCAATTATCTCTCGACTTGTCAAACGGACAAAAGTATGGGACTTAAACTTGGAGATCCAGCCATGGTCTGGAACAAAGCTTCCTCAAAAACTGGCAGGCACAACCAAGAAACATGGAGGGTTGTTGCAGGTCATATAGTCTGTGGTAGCATGGACACAAGGCACCATCCTGCCCGGCTTCACGCGTGCCTTGCAGAGGAAGGAGAGAAAGAGGGGCAAAAAGGAGAGCGGGGCGAACCTGCTTGAGCCCCTCTGGGTGAGGGCGGAACACTCGAGGTACTTGATGGCTCGGATCTTGGAGCAGAGCTTCTGGCCCTGCTCCCGCTTGATGGGGGACAGCCCCTGCTCAGAGAGCTGCTGGAGGGTCTCCTTGTCTTCGCGCAGGTCCATCTTGGTCCCTGGGGGTGGGACACGAGGACGCGGTGAGGGACGCACGGGCTCGCGTGTTGGAGGCCGGCGGCTATGAGCGACGTCTGTCAGTCGACCCCACTGCCGAGAGGGCCCGATTCCAGGTGGAAAGCAGTCCTACATCACTGCAACCCCCTTTCCCTTTTCGAGCTTTGAGGTAGGCCACTGACTACCGTATTTACTCAAATAATAGCTGCACTACTTAGATGCAAGGCCCTTGCGTCTACTTTCCCACATAACACATAAACAGCCAATCATTGCGTTGCGCATAAATAACGTAGCGAATAACTAGATCGAGAACACGATACTCCATACAAATGCAATCTTCACAGATGATATTTTCACGAAGACGTTATCTCTGTCCTGTAAACTGCTGGAATCATGCTGCCGATTGCGGTGATTGGCAATCTGAGTGCTCCGCGGAAAAGCGAACCCTCAGGTTTTCTTCATAAACAGTGCAGTTATTACTCGAGTTAATACGGTAGTCTCTCCTGCTTCGTGCGATCATCTAAAAAAAACAATCTAGACTTTGGAAATTGAAAATGGCAACATTTATGTTAAGGAGACGGCTTCCATGGTTGTGGTTACTATAAACCAGCCAAGGGGAAAGTTATCGGCACCTCCGGAATGTTAAACCTTCTGTCTGTTGGAGGATTCGGTCAGTATTGTTTTGCTAAACACGTTTTACATCTTTCTCTTCCCATATAAAGCCTCCTGAACAAGGCATAACAATAATAAAACCTAATACAAAAAAAAAAAAAGAAAAAAAATGTTGTTGGTGGGTGTTTTAGCATTTTGCTAAGAAAATCACTGGCTGCCATTCTGAATGCACTCAAAAGGATGTCCACTTCAAAACCTCCTTGTAACTTTTTTTGTTTTGTTTTGCTGAGCACGTATTGCAGGATCTCACCACTTGAGTCAGAGCGAGAGCAGAGACCCACCTACCTACGAGAATGATGGGTGCATCTGGGCAGTGGTGCTTAATCTCGGGGAACCACTTGGAAGTGACATTTTCGAAGGAGGACGGGCTCACCACGCTGAAGCAGATGAGGAACACGTCCGTCTGCAATGTGAACAGGATGACGTCATCACTCACACCTTGTTGCCTGCTTGCTTGTAGACTCCTTTCAGTTGAACACAATTCAATTCATTTGCACACTTGTACTATAACGTGCAGGTACGAACGGCACGGAAGCAAAGCCAACGAGTTGACTCGTGTAGACCTAATGCAGTCAAAGTCAACTGTATTGCTGGGACTCTAAGGCATCTGTAATAGACTGTCTGCTTTTATTAACTTAGCTCATTGTTCTGGACAATGTCTCAACGGGTCTGGAAAGAATTTTTAAGTTACTGCTTGATGAAGATATTATCTTGTCAATCGAATTTCTTAGTACTAACTTAAGCTGGTGCTTACCAATGCTTCATAAGAGTACAAGGCAGAAAAGCACCAATGTCATGTTTGTGCAATCTTCCTGTCTGTGATAACACTTCGTCGCATGCGCAGCCAAAACCCGGCAGAGGGTAACATGTGCGAGCTGGAGGCAGAGCACCTAATACAGGTAATAAGGTTGATAGCCGGGCTAGTTGGTAATCACAGTACATTATGGAATAAAACAGCGCAAAAGATACAAAAAGGAAGAGACAAGCCGGATAGTACAGCACTCTGTCCTGTCCGGCTTGTCTCTTCCTTTTTGTATCTTTTGCGCGGTTTTATTGCATTATGCCCACCTAATACCGGGTTCTTGCCCTGTCACCGACTATAAACCACGAAACCCTACTTGTTTGGGAGGCTATGACTCGACAACAGACGAGTAAGACGTGTCGGGACGTGCTCGAACGAGCTCTGGGGGCACCCAGTACAGGCCGTACCTGCGGGTAGGAGAGGGGGCGCAGACGGTCGTAGTCCTCCTGCCCCGCGGTGTCCCAGAGGCCCAGGCTGACGGGCACCCCGTCGCACATCATGGAGGCCGAATAGTTGTCGAACACAGTGGGCACGTACTCGCCCGGGAACGAGTCCGTCGTGTACGAGATGAGCATGCACGTCTTGCCCACTGTGCCGTCCCCCACCACCACGCACTTGATGGGGCGCCCCGTGGACACGCTGCCCGCTGCCTTCTGCATGACCCTTGGCAACCCTGTAATTGAAGCCACAAAAGTGTTTCTGCGCACTGTGTGTGTGGGGGCGGGGGTGGCTAGATTGAGAGTTTGAATTGGCAATCACCCTATGCAGAGGGTTGAGCCACCTTTGTCGCATGCGTGAACGTAACTCACGAATGAGCGGAAAGGAAAGTAGGAACAAACAACTGCTTTTTGTCGTGGCGTTTCTGCCCACTGCTCCTAACTAGTTCTATCGTCTTTTTCTGTTCCAGTTACTGGACACGACAACCGTAATTCAACCCACACTGAGATCGTCTTTTCGTGGGGCAAGATCAATCTATGCGCCATAAGCATCCTAGAAAAAAACAAAATTGCAATCATGAATGGCCTTTTTTCCTATTACAAACACAACACCTTGAATACTTGACGTCACCAACGTGACGTCAAGTATTCCACGAACGCCACCCGTCTCAAGACGGAGCTGGTCGACCACGCGTGGACCACAGGACACAACTTTGACTTCACAGCCGCGACGACCTTGGCGAAGGAGGATAGAGTGGGGCCCACGCAAACTACTTGAGTCATCGTTCATCCGCGGAGATAAGACGGCGTGCAACAAGAACCGTGGCCCCTCCCGGAAGCTTATATGGACCTTCCCGATAAATAGGACTGCGTTGACCGAAGCTCTCTCATTCCTGTGTATGTACTGATGATGCCTCCCGCATGGAGGCAGAAACGTTTAATGAAGTTGTTTTTCTTGTTATGTGAAGTCGGTGTTCTTATTTTAATCATGACATCTCCCGGCTTTTGGACTATTTTTGCATACAACCAAAAAGCCAAATGCCTCTTTTCTAAAATATATCTCAGAAAAAGGGATGTCTTGTCCCTTTTCTACTTATAAAAATACTGTAGTCATCTGGGCGCAGCATGTCACTAGGGGCCAAGCTACCTATAGTCAGACTTTTCTTTGTCATCTAGTTGTACACTTCCCAATTGAATGAACCTCAAAACAGATTAGGACACTATTCATCTCATTTGGTCCACTTCTATGGATAGATCTGAGACTAGCTGGCACTTTTTCTCTTACAATACACAATGGCAAGTGTTGACATCCTAGTTGGTGCCTCGAGTGTGCAAGCATGTGCATGAAGGTAGCTCTGGCAGACTTACGACAGCACATGCTTGCTTGCACAAGAGACATGGCAGCACCACATGATGTGCTTGCAATCGTGCATATGCACTCACGAAGATTCTGAGAGAGTGTTGTATACACAAAGAGATACAATGGATCTCTCGAAGGCTATCACAAGATTTGGGAAAAAATAAAAGATAATTTGCCTGCTGTGAAATTATCTCTCCTGGCACTGGAATGATGCGAAGAGGCACCAAGCTCTTGGATGAAAATGAAATGATTCGATAGAACATGGATCAGCTTGAAAAAATTCTTGAACACAACATTTATTGTAGCACACATTGTCTTCGTAGGTATTGCAAATTTGTTATACTGTTCACAAATTACTGCATCAGTCTTCTTCTTTTCATTTCTGATGTCCATATATCATTGAGAACACATCTGAAACTCAACAGTGAACGATTAATCTTTACAGCAAGACACGCTACTACTGCTGCTATCATCACAGCTATTGTTACTTTATGAGCTGTCGGCAAGCCATGCCAGGTACTGTTTTGCGACAGATAACAAAGTATAAAGCTAAGAAAAAAATGTACGGTATCGAGTTTTAAGTGCCAGATAGAGAACAGTTGAAGGGTCATGTCTAACTGTCAACCAGACGTGGAAGGTTTATCGGCATAAAAAACGGCTGAATCATCCGTCACTCTTCGTTGTGCCTCACAAATCTAAGGCGCCGACATAAATACGTACACAACTGCCAAGATATAGGAGTTTAGTCGGTATAGCGAGCAACACTCCTACGCAACGACTTTTTAAAGAGCTGCGAACACGTGCGATAACGCGGCTCAAGCAAAAAAGAAAAAGAAAAAAATCGGTTTTAAAATTGTCATTAGTTGTATCGTTACACACACACACAAAACAAAAGCAAAAACACTCGCTATCAGCATCTCGCCCAGCCGCGGCGCTAAAAATATACACTCCTTTCGCGAGCAACAAAGAAGCGTAGGCCTTTCGCTGTTTCTCGGCGACTTATCATGTTTTTACAGCCGCACCATTTTCGGCACGGGACACAGACAGTGACGGCACGTTGAGATCCGTTGATGAGACGTCGCCAGTACCGGCGGGGAACTTCCCAACAATGAAGTCACCGGCGGGGCCCGCTTTGGGCGTGATATCAGAACGGATCAAGCTAAGGCGAACACGCCAGTCACAACTTCGAGAAAGAAACGGGCGAGCGCGAGGCACGACGTCCCACTATCACCGACGGTGAATCACGCGAAGGATAATTTGTAAACAACGTGTTACCGTTAGTGACGGCGGCCGAAGTTGAGAGGCGACGGCTGGGCGGCCCGTCGCTCCGACGATGCTCTGCTCCTGCTGGGCGCGATTATTAATAACTCGGCTAGGCTAGTCTCGGGCGGGACACACATTTGTGCGCCCGTCGATTGGGAGTCAGAGTACGCGGGGCGCACGATCATAAACACATCCCACACAATGAATTTCCTGCACGCACATACACACGCCAACCAAGCCTATCCCCCTCCTCTGATCCGGCATATGCAATGGCTACAAGCGGCGTTGGCCGGCCGGCCGCTTATTCCGGTTACGGTAGCAGACGCCGATAATATAACAAAAACAAATAAATCGGAAAGTAAGTAACAAGAACTAAATTAAACAGATGGTAAAGAGTTGCGTAAAATTTGTTCGCTACAAGTATAAAAAAAGCAAAGAGAGCATTTCACACTTCGGAAAGTTAGTTTCGGTTTCGACTTCTTTTTGGTCTTTCGGGAAGTCGAGTCACCGAGTGGGCCAGTGGGCAACAGCCAACAATGGCGACCTTTCTGCGGAGGACGGTACGGTTCGCCGAGAAATTCGCCTTGCAGCGGCACTTGAAGGTGAGGACCGTTTATTTGCATCGCCCACACTCAATCTTCGAATCATTCTCCTTAGATTGCCATTCGCCGTCGAGACTTTAAGGCTGTGCTCGAGCCCGTAGACGACGGACACATTGTCAAGTTGCTTGTGCACGGAAGGAAAGGAGTACGTTACATTTCTCCCTTTTTTTCCGTTCTAATAAAAAAAGTAGCAAAGACCCTCGTCGCTTTCAGTTTGACAGATTACTATCAGACAACGTCGGCAATTGTCATTTAGGACGCACCCGATCTTAGAGGAAGTAGTGTACGACATTCACAGAGACTCACGTTTTCGGTTGAAACCGGCTCCTGGGGTATCCCGTTGCATATGTGCCGGTTCAGTAGATTGAATCTAAAATAACCGTCAACGTGGGGACGAAACATGCACCAAATTCGCAAGCCTGAATGTGTTTTTTTTTTTTTCGGCTTCATTTTCTTTGAGCTGGTGGTCTTTGCACTTTGGCTGTCCTTCAGAAAACCCGAATTTTGGGGCCCATTCATTATTTTGTTTTTATCTACCAAGGTCGCGCACGCTCTCGGTATCGCTTGCTCTTTACATAACGATAGCTCGGAACGCTGCGAAGTAAAACCAGACATCTTGGCTTCCTTTTTTTTAATCCTCTTTGCCTGCTGGTTCAAGGTCAATCAAGATGTGCTGGGTGGCTGGCATCAGCGCAGACACCTCAACCTGCACGAGAATGTCAGCATGCAGCTCCTTCAAGACAACGGAGTCAACGTGCCCAAATTCGGGGTCGCATCCACGCCCGATGAGGCTGAGGAGATTGCCCAGCGGCTAGGTGGGTTTCAAGAAACGCCTGTCCGCATCTGTCACACCCCACACAATTGACATTTGTGTCATTTTGACACACACCCATGTTTATTCCTAGTGCTGCCCTTTCACAAGGACTTGCTGTCGCAGGTTGGTGACCGCTCTAAATGGTTACCGCCCTATGAGAACTCAATTTAACCTTGCGTGACCAACCGTGCATAGAGAGGAGACAAAGTGGGCACGTGTCTCGCCACAGTTATCTGCCATTGTGTGCAAATGAAGTGTTTTGCGGTGCTGATGATTTCTTAGTGGAATGAGGTCATACCTTGGTGACATCAAGCTAAACGGATTGTTTTATTAATCCTGAACATGAACTGAAAACAGTTTGAACCGTTTCAATATCTGGCAACTCTTTGCAGTATGTCGGTGTACCCATATGTCTTGAACCTGCTGCATTGTTCCTGCTGCACTAATGTCGCTTGCAGTTGGAAGTCCGGTCTTTAGATTGAAATAGAGGCCTTGGTTTTTTAGCCCTTCATGAAGAAGACTGTTTGAGATTGTGGAAGAAGCAAAGAGATAGCATTTAAAAAAGCATTTCACAAAAGACTAGGCATTGTGCTGTGAAGAAGACATTAAACTGGTTAAACTTTTAAGTCTCCCCGTATCAAGCTAAATTAGCTTTGATAGAACCAATATGGCCACTGTTATAACTACAGGGTGTCACAAAAAAAATTACAGGGTTTTTTCACCACAAAAATAAACTATAGGCATCACCGAACGCTCATTCTCCGCCCACAGCAGGTAGCGCTAGAGGTCACAACCAGATGCCAAAGTTTCAGCCCGATCCGATACTTTATTCAAAAGTTAAAAGTGATTTTCTGAAAATTTCAATGGGAAAATGAGCCCCATGTATTTTAAAACTCCGTCGGCCGCCATTTTCCCATTGAAATTTTCAGAAAATCACATAACTTTTGATTAAGGTATCGGATCGGGCTGAAACTTTGGCATCTGGTTGTGACCTCTAGCGCTTCCTTTGGGCGGAAAATGAGCGTTCGGCGATACCTAGTTTATTTTTGCGCTTAAAAGAAAAAACAACCTGCAAATCTTTTTTGTGACACCCTGTATTTAGTAATTGTGTCACGCTGTCCAGTGTCGCAGCGTGCAAAGTTTTCAGTTCCCTTTTTTCAACAGGCTCGAAACCAGATAATGTGGGTAAGGATTTATTCTTAGTTTTCTTCATTGCTGGAACTTCTATTGTTGCATTCTGTTGTCAAGTGTTCACAGGCTCTGCAAAACTTCATAGTTGGAAATCCCCTCTAAACTAGTAGTTGCATAATGTGACGTGCTGAAACTGCTGCATCTTACTATCATCGCTAGAAGTTACCTGCAAAGCAGAGATTGATATTTTTGTGTAGCATAGTTTAATCATACAATTAGAGAAAACCCATACAGTGCAAAGGTCACCCAGTACAGTGCCAACAACCATTTATTTTCAGTGGTTCAGGTCGGTGTACAAATGTCACTTAAATTCTTGTTCTTGGTTTTGTATGGTCAGTACATTATCCTTTTGAAATTTTTATCATTTCAGTTAAAGGCCCGTTCACACTCTCAGTGACGTCTTAGGACCAGCTCCGCTGCAGCGGAGCTGGTCCTAAGACGTCGTGAGAGGCTTAAACCGGTCTGGTCTCTCTCGGTCGTACTCGGTTGCAAGAGTGTGAACGGCCCTTAAGTCATCAAGGACACTGTCATGCAAAGTAGTGTGGAAAGAATGATAATTGCTTCTGACATGCCTCTGCGTTCATTCACCCCAATGAGATGCCTGATCATTTGCAGAGTCATTAATTTTAGACATATAGCGGTGACCTTGATGGCAACACATTAGTACTAAGAGAGGTTATAGAGGCCTTCCACATTTCATGTCATGGGCATTCATGTGTTAGTGAACCTTCGTTGGTGCTGTCGGCAAGAGAGATATCTTTCCTGCGGGAAAGAATGAGTCACGAAGTGAACTGGTAGAAATGTAGATTACTAACACGCTTCACGGTTGGCGAGTGTGGTCCTTTGTTTCTGTGCAATCTTTTAAGATACTGTGTATGTTTTTTCTGTCTTTGTTTCCTTCATCAAAAATTCTTCAGTTGCGAGTACAGCATTGTCCTGTCGTGTTTGTTCTTCTGTAGTCTGTGTTTTCTGAGCTGTTTTCCCCATCATGTATAACATTCTAGTACCTTTTTTTAGACGACAAATGGAAGCATGTAGAGGAACATTTATTCTTCTGTTTGCCTTGGAGCCAAGGCAAATAGAGGATAGTTTTCGTCAAGGCCAAGGCACTTGACGAAAGGGTCACTCTTTTCATCTGGGTACGAGTTTGGTCTCTGTATATATCTACAGCAAGATGTCTTGGGTGTTTTTAAATGGCAGGCAAGGAAAATGTGTTTTACGTTGACCCTCTTTTGTTCATCTTTCTTAGGTGCCTCCGACGTTGTGATTAAGGCGTTGGTCCTGGCTGGAGGTCGTGGCAAGGGCACCTTCGACAGTGGTCTCAAAGGCGGCGTTAAAATGGTCTTTTCGTGAGCGCATTTCTTCATTTGTTATTTTTTGACATCCGGTGTCAAACACTGATGACATTGACATTATGTTTTGTATAGATTATGGGCTAATAATTTGCCCTTTCATGTAATTCTTTCTTTGATCTAGCGATCTTCGTATACTCATCGATAGATGCTTCCTAGATGCCATGGCATTTCTGTCACTTTTTGTGTTCTTTGGGAGCTGGCATGGCCTGCTAAAGTCTGTCAGCTCTGCAGTAATCAGTTTCCCCACCATGCTGTGGTGCAACGTGGGAGAAGCGTTGAAGTGACCCCCAATTGCTGTCTGGAAGATGGGACTCTTTCCACTTGATAATGCGACGTGCTTGGATGCTAATATGTCGATGTTGCAAGAACAACACAGTGCTATTCATGCTTGGGTGGAGGCTCTAGATACTTAGCCAACGTTTTTTTTAAATTTCGAGTGCTATATTTTTGTACACCAAAATAAAGATGTATCCCTCTAATAATCCCCTCTGCCACCAGATGCGTACAATTCACTTTCAGACCTTTTAAATCGGAGGTGACATCTGCGCACAGAAAAGCTCCATCTGTTGCCCTCAGGTGGCTATATACCTACGAAGCGGCACTTCCGTAATGCAGGTTATAGTTTTTAGCAGTAGTGCCATTAACCTTCATGTTTAAAGTATTAGTAGGGGCTAACTGTTGTCATTATGAGCACGTATCCAGATGGAGCAAGCTACCGCCCAATTTCAAAGGTTTAGCCGCATGCATGCATTCGTCTATCTGTCCAGCAGTGGGCATGTAAGCACATTGCAGTCTCTTGTTTACACCCATAGGCCAAGTGAGGCCAAGCAAATCTCGAGCCAGATGCTGGGGTACACACTGCGCACCAAGCAGACGGGTGAGAAGGGAATCCGGGTGGACAAGGTCATGGTGACGGAGCGCCTCTACAACCGCCGGGAGTACTACTTCGCCCTCATGATGGAGCGGGAGTTCAACGTGAGTGGAGCACGCTCCCCCGCTGCATCGAACGAGTCTTCGACCCACATGTTTGGCGCGTCTCCATTTTGTCCTCTCAATGTCTGCCCGACGAGGTCTAGAGCCACCAAGTAGGCTTCAGAGTAACGACATGTCCGCCATCTTGTTGCTTAAAATTGTTGTTGCCAGCTTTCTGAAGTGCTTCATTAGAAATTGTAGAAAACAAGACATTCGAGAAATGTTAAAAAAGGAGTCTGCAAAAGGGCAAAACGGTATCTCATGAGCTTCCCGACACCGTGTCTAAAGCTTGGGAGGTTGCAGTCTCGAATTGTAACCATCGTCGGTAGCGTCTGCTCTGCACTAAACAACAAAATGGCCACGCCTACGAGAGAGTCGGGGAAGCGGGCGTCGCTACTTTTTAGCGTTGCTCATTTAGTGGTTCTGGTGACGTCGAAACTGCGTGACGCCGTGGTCTGCCACAGTCCTCGTGGAGGCATAGCTGTCGGGTCTAGTTCCCGGCGGAGTTTCAACGTTCTCGAGTGCACAGTCTATTTACGCCCCATGAAGGACTCCAAAAATGTTTTCTCGGGCAAACCCAGCATTTCAAACGGCTCGCTGCAAACAAAAAAGTGATTTTCTCGCTCCTTCCCCAGGGTCCCCTGATCGTGGCCTCGTCTCAAGGCGGCGTGAACATCGAGGAGGTTGCCAAGGAGAACCCAGACGCCATTCTCAAGCTACCAATCAGCATCGACAGTGGGATCGACCGGGACGAGACCTCGAAGCTCGTGAAACAGCTCGGATTCCACCCCAGTGCTGTGGAAGGGGTGCGTGCTGCCCTTTGTTCAAACACCTTCCTTTTGAAACGGTCTCTTGCGCAAGTTGCTCGTCCCAGAGGCTGGTGCGTAGAGTGAATGCTCATTTTTACGCGCAGGCTGTGACGCTAATTGAGAACCTGTACAACGTGTTCCTCAAGTACGATGCGACGCTCGTGGAGATCAACCCCCTGGTGGAGGACAATCACGGGAAAGGTAGTCCTTCTGTCTCAACACGGGAGCTGTGAACCAGGGGTCGCATTGCCTTCCATGGGAATCAACTGCAGCCCACTGGCACATTCCTGGCTGTTCGAAACTTCTTTAATTACTGATACTGTCGCAAAAATGTTAGAGTTTAAAGGTAACCGACTATCAGACTTCCTTCAATATGTGTGTGCTTCGGATACTATACTCCATGCCACTAGTTGTGTACAGTGCATGCGAAGGCAACGCCAGACGAAGAGAGAAAGGGTGAGCCCCAAGAAAGGCAGGAGGGGAGAGGAGGGTATGGGACGGAGAAAGGGAGAGCACTAAGAATGTTAGAGAGGAGAGGACGTTTCTCTCCACCTCCCCAACCTTCCCTGTGCTTTCCCTTTCACCCCTCACCTGGCTTTGCATTCACCTGTTCTGCATGCAACTAGTGACACAAAGAATAGATTGATACCCCCCCCCCCCCCTTTTTTTTTTCTTTTCTCTCGTAACAGTTAGGGGTAGGGACTAAGATAAGAGTTAATGTGCGGGCAAGCCGATGGTGCATTATTAGTACTAAAAACACGGAGAGTAATCAGGGCTGGGGACACTGTCCCTACTTGTGAATAAGGTGCATACGGACACGTGTAGGAGTACATAATCAAGGTCTCGTGACCCTGTCCCTACTTGTGAATAAAATGCGTACGGACACTTGTAGGAGTACATAATGAAGGCCTCGTGACCCTGTTCTCCCCTGTAGGTGTTTCCTTGTTCATACTAGAGTCTCTCTTTTTATGCAACACATGGGCTCTAGCCGGCTTCTTGGCGCCCACATCATATGTTCCCCGCTCGGCACCCTCGCTGCAGTGTACTGCCTGGACGCCAAGTGCCGTTTCGACGATAATGCGGACTTCCGGCAGAAGGACCTGTTTGCCCTACGCGACTGGACCCAGCTGGATCAGAGGGAGAGGGAAGCGCACGACTGCAACCTCAACTACATTGCCCTGGACGGAGACATCGGCTGCCTCGGTGGGTGCCTCCCTCCACTCCATTCCGACCGCGTGTGCGACAATGCCGTCGTGCTGGATTGCGTGATCAGTGGATGTGTGTGAATATTCGAAACCGCGAATAATTCCCGAGTAGTGTTTGCTATTTGATTCGATTCGCAGCGCTCTATTACTGTTTGAGGTATCCGAGTTTTGCGAACGTCCGAAAATGTTGACCGAATACAGTGAAACCCGTTTAGAACGAACCCACGTACAGCGAATTATTGTCGATATCGAACTCACGAAAAATTTAAATATAAATGCATGTAAAACATACTTTTTATAATGAACAACACATTGTGTATA
Source organism: Ixodes ricinus (assembly GCA_037355805.1). NCBI lineage: Eukaryota > Metazoa > Arthropoda > Arachnida > Ixodida > Ixodidae > Ixodes > Ixodes ricinus. Next base: position 180,305 of record JAZHYW010067923.1, read on the forward strand.
TCAAACTTTTTCACCCGGGAATGCTTCAAAAATGCGCGAACAATCCTCTTCTAGCCTGTCCCTTCCCCCAAAATATAAGTAGGAAAGAAAGAAAATTCCAAAAGCTCAAGTTTCGAACAAAATTGACCTTTTCATAGTTTGGCCACGATCGTGGCGCGCCCTCGCGGGAATCGCTCGAAACACTTTTGGTGGCTCCGGGACCGTCTCTCCGTCGTCCGCGCCAGGCCTGGCGTGTCTCCCGGTCCATGTATTTACGTGTGTTCTCTGGTGGCGTTTTTCCGTCTTTCACCATTCTGAAGGTGTATTTCTGTCCTCGTTTCGCGTGCATATTTTCTTCGAAATGGCTGAGGACGACCTGGGGCCATAATCTGAACACTTAGCGAAAAAGTCGGCGATAAATACGGCGGCTGTGATTCGCAGGCGCCAAGGTCAAGTGCGACATCGGCCAATCGCAGCCGCCGAATTCTTCGCCAACTTTTTCGCCAAGTGTCGAGATTAGGGCCCTTGGAGGATTAACAAAAGTCACTGTTTACGATACAGAGGATCTCGTTCGTTTTTCAAGAATGGATAGACCGCCGACGCCGCATCGGTTCCTACCGTCGACTCGGAGTCACTTAATCGTCACTTCGGTGTCGCGTCTTGCAAGCAACTAAAGAAGGAGTCGGCTTTCAAGGCAGAGTCGCAGAGTGTTCTGTAAGGAAAGTTATGGTGACCAGTTTCGATACCAACCCAACCACTCCCCTTGTGCGGCTTCGTTTATGGAGGCCCGGCCACCACAAACAGCTGATTTTGCTCTCCTTGATCGCTTAATTAAGGTATTCAAGTTTATTGCGTTCATCACTTCGCCGTCCTGTGCACCGCGTGAGCGCACGGGGTATCGTCGTATTCGGGAATGTGTAAACAAAGTCTTTATATTGCAAAGGCTTGCCTGCACCGTCAAAAAGTAAGGAACGATATGTTAGAAACAATCCCTCTTCGAGTTCGGCACGTTTACGAGCCTTCGTTAAAGTGCCCCAGCAAACAGGGGAGTTTACGGTTAATTTCCAAGGCATTCCATCGGGGTTCTGTCTCCGTAGAGGCTTAAATTCGTTTTGCACGCTTCAAATGTTTTGCCAGTGACTGATACTTTTTGTGTTTTCTCTTCACTTTTAACGTGGCAAGACGCGAATGTGTATAGCGCACGCTTGAAGAACGGAAAGCTTTATCTTGTTATTCTTTACTTGAGAACCGGCTACGGCATGCACATTTAATGTTAACGGAAATATAGTAAGAGTGCAGGCGAGCTGGTGTAAGTTGAACGTTATGATAAACTTGATAAACGAATATATGAAAGGAAAGAACATCGAGGACAGGGATGGAAACAGGACTTTTTTCAAGAATTCCTGCTTCCTTGATGTTTTTCCCTTTATGTATTCGTATCTATTCATCAACACGCTCGTTTTCAGTTATTAAACCTGAGACTGGGGTAAGAAAAGGAAAACGCAAGAGTGGACAGGCAACGTCTGAAGAGACGTTGCTTGTTCTTTTTCTGTATTTTTTTGCGTTTTCGTTTTCCTAACCAGTTTTCAAGTCTACCATCATGTTCACATTTACTGTATTTTAGTTAAAAGCAGAATGTCCCGCCATCACACTGATAACCCAGCCACCTAACACGGGGATACGCGTTATAGGCTTTTGAAAGCAGGGCAAAAGGGCGGGTTGTTTGAGCATCAGGGTGCTTTCGTGCACCACCCGCAAAAGGCTGCTGAAACTCTATAAAATCTTGCATTCGAACCATTTTGCTGTTATTTAGTGCAACCTATAGCTGCGCGGTGGTGAGGAATGACGACTATGAAGCCTAGCCGCGAGAAAGCCGGGAGGAGTCGAGCCTCAACCAAGCACGTTCTGAGCAACCAAGCGGCCGAGAGAGCCGCCAAAATGTGCGACTTTGCCTTTCCTCCTCTCCCAGAGTCGGCGCATGCGCCTAGCGATCTCTGAAAAAGGTCAATTGAGCGAAGAAAAGCGATTCAGGAAGGGGAGATAAGCTAAAAAAAAAACAACTCTCGCACGCATGTAAAAAAACAACAACAACAACAACAACTTTACAGCGTTGTTACAAAGCAGAGGTGAGATGAGAAAGAAAGAGAAGCTCTCGAGTCTCGCCTTAAAACGGAACGCATCGTGGGAGTTCGTTGTAAGTGGTTTTTGCTATATCGAACTACTTGCTATAACGAACTAATCGTAGCGTTTCCTGCTGTTCGTTATAAACGGGTTTGACTGTAATGTCTTCGTAATCCTCCCATTTCTTGTGCATCAAGCTTCACTGCTTTGCACCAGTGTCCTGGCGTGAAGCTTCGTCGTTTTCGCTGTGCTTGCGTCGAGCTTCACCTGCTATGCACCGGCGTGCTAGGAGAAACGGCCGACGCGCAAGAGCGTCTAGGCTGGCTCGGTGGTCTTGAAAACAGCGTGGGAAAAGAAACTTAAAGCTACTATATATTTAAATAAATAAGGTAATCATTGCTTTGCTTACCACGATACATTGTTTTACCTAACTCCTCTTATCAAATCCTTCTTTTTTTAAATCATACAAGTAGGGTATGCAAAATGTTTCTCATGTAATAAAACTCTTCCTTTTTAATAGGCATTATTTCGAAAAAAAGAATTTCCAGCTATGAGCTCGATTCGACACACTAAATATTTGTATTCAATTTGCAGTAAAATTTTAATGAATGAATGAAAGGAAACTCAACCAAAAATTGATACGGAGCCCGACGTTCCAAGCATCAGTTTGGCCCTTGATCACGGGTGACTGTTCTTGTCCTTGTTGTCGTCTTGCAAGAGCAGACGTCGACAAGGACAAGAACAGTCACCCGTGATCAAGGGGCCAAACTGGCCTTGAAACGTCGGGCTCCGTATCAATTTTTGGTTAGAGTTTCCTTTCATTCATTTGTCATTCCTAACCAGGTGGATGTCCACCGAAAGGTTTACGTTTAAAATTTTAATCTGTGTATTCACTTTGCAGTCAAGTGTTTGATATGTGCATCACCTCTAGTAGTGATCAAAAAGATAAGCACAAACAATGCAATCCCCGAACAAACTGCCAATGCGAGTGCGATCGTTGTTAATGAATTTTTCCCTATCTTAAAGGGGCCCTCAAGTGCTTTTTGTAGAAGCTTGTTTTTGATGGCATATTGTTTGTGGAGCTTTAGTCAAGACAGGTGACTAGTTCTAGATGGCAAGACGTTCTAGTGAACTCGCAGCAATAAAAACAAACGGGCACTATTTTCTCTTGGGTCCCCACCACCTAAAAAAATTCAACCGATGGAAATAGTAAATTGCGTGGAGGTTCCGAACATTACAATTATTGCTCTTTTTAGGCACGTTGTACATTACATTTTTACAAAACGTCAACTCTTTGGGTGTAGGAGACGTAATACAGTAATTATTGTCTGGAAGCGCTGTCCGACAGCACCTCCTGGTGTCTGCTCCAAGGTACAAAAAGAGGGGCATGTCATGATCTTTGATTAGATTTTCAATAGGGAAACCGGCCGCCCACCAGTATAATTTCTGTTTTTTTAGGATGCTTGGAGTTATCACCATAAATACTAAACAGACGATCTCAGAATCTTCTTGAGTGCCCGTTTAATTTTGGGTCCTGTCCCGACGCAGTTTGTACAGCGACTGTGTTGGTTTGCTTACTGTGTGCCCAGTTAACGGAGCTGGTCTGGCCATGGCAACCATGGACATCATCAAGCTGCACGGGGTAGTCCAGCCAACTTCCTGGATGTTGGAGGCGGAGCCACTGCCCACCAGGTCACAGAGGCCTTTAGGCTGATCACGTCCGACCAGAAGGTGACGTGATCGTGCTTTCACATTCACCCCCACAGTGAAACCTCCTCTTTCGTTACAACCATTTACATCTGCCTCTACAGTAAAACCGTTCTTTTAACAACCCCTTACATCGATGTTTGGCTGTACAGTAAAACTCTATTGTAACAACCCCTCACGTTGATCTTTGCTGTAGACACTTCTGTAATAACTCGTTACATTGATGTTCTGGCTCTGCAGTAGGACCGTCTTTTTTGTAAAAGCCCTTTACATTGACATTTGCCTGGACATGTAAAACCCTTTTGTAACAACCACTCACATTGACCTTTACAATGAAACACTTCTGTAACAACTCCTTAGGTTGACATTCACACATAGAGTTAAACACTCTTTTCTGTAACAACCCTTTACATTGACTTTGCCTCCACCGTAAAACCCTTCTGTAACAACTCTTTATGTTAACCTCTACTGTAAGACCCTTCTGTAGCAACTCCTTACGTTAACATTCGCCTTTACTGTAAAAGTTTAGGTGAGCTAACATTTGTGTAGATAAGCCCGATGCATAGCACAGCTGGATAAATTGGGAAACAGTTTTAAGACTTTAGCAATGTTTTTCAACCCATTTGCAACATACAGTCAATTTTTACTCGCCTCGTCCGCGATTTGAATGACTGTCTTGAACAGTTATATTGTTTTGCCAGCAAAAAGAGGCAGTGGTTTGTTTTTCAGCATGCTTAGACCTTCAACAAAATTCTATCAAACGACTGGTTTTGCTAGCACGACCCGTGCTTGCAAGGCTGGGCTCTCGTGACGCTCATCTCGGACGTGAGGCATTCTTACAAGTAGCAACATTGACTCTCTGCTCTCTGGCAATATTTAGCTGCACATTTGTGGGAACGGTGGAACAGTTTTGGTCCAAATGAGATAAGCAGGTTAAAAAATGTCTCTGTTCTTGGCAATGCCCTCGCTGATTATACTTGTTTCTTTAGGGAGGAATTGCACGACCACCACAGAGATCTTAAAAATTAAACCAAAGTAAGCTTAAAGGGGCAGTGGCTAAATTTTAAAGAATTTGCTATTTGTATTTTTTATATTCCTCTAGGCACAGGCGAGAAAAGCTCGCCAGCTTCCTCGAAAAACTGCCACCCCACCGCATAGTCGCGAAGGTAAAAACAAATTATTTGCCTATCTGCAGCTGCGTATGGTGGTTATGAAGACTAGTGTTGTGTCACTGGTGTACTCACGGAAGTGAACAAAACCTGTCCCCCTCCGCTGCTACACTCGCCGTCAGCGAACCCCCTTTGTCTCCATCGCTCGTCGCAACCTTCCGGGTTGCTAATCCTTGAAAAGTTGACAGTTGCAGGGGGGGAGGGAGGGAGGGAGGGAGGGAGGGAGGGACGGAGGGAGCGAGCGAGCGAGCGAGGGGGAGGAGGCTCGGCTCTGAAAACAGAACCCAGCGAGAAACTAGGTGGTCCCCCCGCAACGCAACTCGAAAGCCGGCGCGAAAGGCGAGAAGCACCTTGACCTTTGATTTTATTTAGTTTTGAAAAAATAAGAACTATAGTTGGCGACAGGTCAAGATTGAAGTGGAAGCTCCTCCCATTCCTTTCCACATTAGTAGAGCGAATGCTGGAGAGGAGGCGACCTCCTCTCCACCGTTCACTCCGCTGAAGTGGAAAGGGGTGGGAGGAGCTTCCACTTCGTTCTTGACCTGTCACCGACTATAGTGTGCGCAAGAATATTTCTTTCTGTTCTTCGTTCTATAAGTGACGCAGATTAATTCTTGCACCAGATTGTCCAACGTCTGGAAGTTGTTGCGACTGCCCGTTAACTCTCCGGATTTGCCTTTTGTAAAACCCCGTTCCGAGGTAGTGTCGTGACGTTTACAACTCGCTTGCATGCTAGTTTTTTGTTCAAACCAAGCTGTTGTTTCGTTTTGTGTTAATCAGAAATCAGCAGAAGTGGTTTTGTACGCCGCTTCGCCGCTTGGTGCATTAGGAAAGTGCATGCACGAGCATGCAGTCACGTTCACGCGGCGGGTGTGAATGTGCTCTTCCCACGACTTCTACCGACAGGTGCAAGCCATCCTGGTGAACATCTTCGGGGGCATCATGCGATGCGACGTCATAGCAGAGGGAGTCATCCGTGCTGCCGAGACGCTCGATCTCAAAATACCCATCGTTGTCAGGCTCCAAGGTATGCACTAACCGACAGGACCGGCACTAGTGCCTGCTCCAAGAACCAAGCAAATCTAGTGCTCCAGGACAGGACAGCGAGTGCTTATTGTTGGCAACAGGGCAAGAATTCAGCAGAGGCTCTACCTTCAATGCGTGCTTGTTGCCCTCTGCCAGGCTTTGGCTGCGCGTGCGCTGAAGTGTTTTAAAGGCAGAAAGCTTGCGCCGGAGCATCTACTAAATTCTGAACTGGTCACCATCTATTGGCGATCTGGCGACACCGATGTGGCTAGAACAAAAAAGTCACAGCATATCCACGTGGTGAATGATGATGAGTGGGCGAAGCTCCGGAGTGAATCGTCGGTAAACCAGCGATTCTTCCGTTAATTCGCCCACTCATCGCCATGTAAAGACGTGAGAAACACTGTGTGTGTGTGTATACAAATCAAGTTTTATCCGAGCAGACTGACGACGCGATTCGGCTTCCCGCTCTCGCACGGCCGGATCTTGGCGGCGTCGACGCGCAGCCTGACGACATGCTTCGGCCTCTCGCTCTCGCACGGCTGGATTCTGTCTGCGAGCGCGCGCTGCCGCCGCCTTGCGCGCTCTCCGCTCCGCAGCCTTGTCTACTGCCTCCATCCAGCTAAACTACGAGCAGCGCCAAGAGCGAGTGCCTTTTATAACATGAGCTCTCGTGCATGGAACGCGCGCGCACCCGTAGCTATGACAGCGCTGCAAAGCGCGTCCTATGGTAAAGATATAAACAAATGTTTAGAGTGCGGTGAATGACTGCCTTCATAGCTCTGTGGTTAGCGCGTCTGCCGCTGATCAAAGGGTCAACGGTTCGAATCCCAGCCGGCGCCGGTCTTTTTTATTTATTTATCGACTTTGCATCTCTTGAGCCATTCATAAACTAAACCTCGAAGTGGCTACATACCCACAAAGGAGGGACAGACCCACGCCTTAAGGAGCTTCGCCCCTAAAATCCGCGACAGCAGGTTCGCGCTCCAGCCTTCTCGAGCGAATCGGATATTTACGGCGCATCGCGGGCGAAAGACGAGGCTGTAAAAGTAGGCTCGAAAACAGGCAGTGAAAATTGCCAATAGGTAGTAGACACAGTGCGTGAAGCTACAAACAAAAGTTGCATAGCTACAAGCTCCAGCAAAGATGTGTTTCTAGCGTTTGTTTCAGTTCGAGGCCAGACGGAATGTAGCAAGATAGAATGGAGGAAGTTTTGGTGCTGGCTATGAAGGTAGCATTCTTTTGCTTCACCATTCAACTGGACTGTTGGAAATGCTCATCCGCTAGTCAATGGTGTGCAGATGCAGAATTCAAAAGCCGGCTAAGTAACACCTCCGCAGAAATGGTGCTACTTGTTGGCCATGGCGGGAGATAAAAGACAGTAATTGACTGGGAACGACAGTTGAATTTGGTTCATTGCTCCTTCCTGCGATCACCAGTTTCGCAGTTCACAAAATCTGAGAACTTGCACTTTTATTTTCAATTTCATCCTTATTTTTTAGGGTTGTGCAAATAGTGGTTCGAATTGAATAGCGCTGCATCATGCATCATTCAGCCTTGACAATGCAAGGGAAATCAAAGATTGCCTGTTCTTTCAGCAGTGCAGAAGCTAGGGATGACGCTGAACTATTCGATTCAACCCACTATTAGCACACCCCATTATTTTCACCCGACCTGCTTTCGATTTTAGGTGGGCTATTTTTCCTTATATTGCGGTTATCTACTTAACAAGTCACACAAATTCAAAATCAGAACAACCTTTTTTTTTTTCTTCAAACAAAGGTACAATGCAGTAAAGAAGAAAAAAAAAAACGAGGAAGTAAAGTTGGGCAACGAACAAACTCTTCCAATGTGAGGGAGCAATGCAGTTTGATCAGGTCTTGGCAAAAAAAAAGTGGAGGAGCAGGTCGTGTACCTTGGCACAACCAACTGCACCTCAGTGGTAGAAAAAAAAAGGGAAAAAGAAAAAAAAGGAGGGCCTTTACTTTTCCGCACCACGGCAGTATGCATGTGCACGCGACACGATGCAAGGCAGAAGAATCACATAAGGGCGACTGGGAGGAACCGAAGTGTCCGTGCGCGTCACGTGACGAGATTTCCGTTGTTGCTTGCGCGAGCAGGGACGCAGGTGGACGAAGCCAAGGCCCTGATTGCCACCAGCAAGCTTAAGATCCTGGCCTGTGACAACTTGGACGAGGCCGCCAAGATGGCAAGTGGTGCTCTCTTTCTAGCTGTGCCAGATTCGATGTCCGGCTACAGTGCAATTTTTTTTTTTTTTTTTTATACTTCGACTGGCGTTTGGGAGGTCCCACGAGACGTGTCAGGCGTTTCCGGAAGAAGGCGGTGCTGCCGCTATCGGCTGGGCCCCTCCTGTAAGAAGAAACGAGTGGGGAGTGTTGGAAAAGAAATTCTAGGGATATAAAGCGCAGGCTTTCTGTTTGACCCGATTCAGCCCAATTCTCAAAGATAATGTTGCTGTACTGTTGGAAAGAAAAAAAAAAGTCCGGTGCGGTTACAAATTGGTTTACTGCAATATCGTGGTGATGCTCTGCATTAGTAGCCGACAGGACGAGTTCTGCAGGCTACTACTACACAGGGGAGTAGCACCAGTACTAACATATGCACTTTTCATTTTTAACCCAGTGTCCCTGAGACTTTTACGAATCTCAGTAATGTGAAATTAGAGTGCAGCACTTGAGGAGGAGGAGAGATGGTACAAAGGGGAGGATATGACCCTCCTTATCCTCCGTACCTCTCCTCCTCCTGAATTTGTTCATGGGCGACGTGACACAAACCCGTGACGCAATTTTCCCTGCTAAATTTAGCATGGAAACTGAATTGGTGTTGAGGTCACATGACATCAATCTCTGCTAAATTTAGCTTGAAAATTTTCCTGCTAAATTTACCGGAGAAACTTAACCTGCAAAATTAAACGGGAAAATTTCCCTGCTAATTTTAGTGGAAAAACGGCGCCACCGCTCAACCCGGCCCAAGAGCTGCGCTCTAAAAAAGACACCACAGGGATAAATGTCAGGGAACTGTCAACTGTTGGTATTAGCTTACTCACTTCCACAGTGTTAGTCGAAACAAGTAGGGACTAGTTGGAATTTTCATTTGTGTGCTGTGCCACACCATGATTTCATGCAACTAGCTCGAGAAGCGCAAATGTCCATGGGTGTTCTGCTCTCCACTGCGCAGGTGGTGCGTCTCTCGACCATCGTCGGACTGGCCCGCTCGGCGGCCGTGGACGTCAAGTTTGAGCTGCCTCTTTAGCTTCTTTGTCAAGGATCCTTTTGTAAAGCGTCATTCTGACCTAGCCACAGCGGAAGGGGAGGCTTCCCCCATCCCCCAGCACTATTGTTCAGTGCCACTTAAATTATTATTGACCTCTAATAGTGCCCCCCATTGGCAATGTTGAGTGGACTTGCAGCCAACCCCTCCCTTTGCTGCCACCCGTTTTAAAAATGTAAGCTGCATATTTGAGACGCTTTCGACCATTCCTGCTCCTTGTTAAATATTGAAGCAGCAGCCTCGCAGATACATTAGGCTACGGAATGTCACACGTTTGTTGTTGGCCACCCTGAATAAAATGTAAATATGCCACTAGTCTCAGTAGTAGCTGCATCTTGCTGCCCTGTCAGTAATTTATGATTGGCGGTGAACCCTTTACTAAGCCGATGGTGACTACGGCAACCATGATTATGATGACATAGCCCCACTACTGCAGTGAACACCAACTTATGTGTACCAACACCAATAGTTCAGATTGCTGTTCACAAACAATATTTTCTTCCCTCGAGGCAACTCTTCGGCATATTGGTAGAAATTTGCCAAGTGGAGTGGGGCTCCAAGTCATGGAAGCTATTATTGCTTGGGAATTCTTACTCTCCACAAGGGTACAAAGGCAGCTACGAAACATACTTCCGTAACATCTCCTTCAAGGTTTATTGAGCAGGTCATACATCTAACAATGCTGACCTTCCAAATGGCACCACAGAAAAAAAAAAATTTCAGCATGCAAACTATGCTTCATTATTCCATTCTTTCTGTACATTATCTACACGAGTCATGGGGCACAAAAGCCCATTGCCAAACGAGACGCACCACGCAAGCAACATGGGCCACTCTTCCATACAAATGACAGAGTAGGCCGGTCAAACATGCATGCCAAACAAGCCACAGCAGCCAGTGCAAGCCATTCTCAAATGCATGCCCATCTACATGGCCTCAAGACAATGCCCCCAAGGTAACACGGTAATACTAGACACGTTTGCCCCGTCAGCGTTCGGCTGGGACTCTCGTACGATCAGCAAAAACACTAGTCCAACAACCCCGTGTCGAGCAACAACATGGCCTTGTTACCTATCGTCGGTGACTGGCCAAGAATTCAGTCGCACTTCCAAAGCGACCTTTCTGCCCTCGCTAAGACTGTCGCACGTGCAGCCAAAGCCCAGCAGAAGACAGCGGGCGCATTTTGGAGGCAAAGCGTTAAACGAATCAGACTGTCACCGACTACGGGGGTGGGGGCATTGCTTCACACCCAATGGAGCAAAGACGAGTGCGGTCAACCGCCGAAACGGTCGTAACAGCATCCCGAGTAGCAGCAGCGGCGGAAGCCCCTGAAGAGGACGGAGAGCAGGCAAGCGAGCAACAAGGGCAGGCCCCCACCCTTGCGACGAGCAGACGGGCTCTTCCTCGCGTCCGTCTGGCACCGCTGCACGCCGTCCGCTTCCGGCCGGGCAATGGCGGCTGCGGAGGAGCCGTCGTCGGGCGACCTCGGGCACTGGTCTGGAGAGACGCAGCGGCCCTTGATGCCGCCTGCCCCGCCCGCAGGGAAGCCGGACAAGGACCCTGCGAGAATGCGATGGATGGTCGGGAGCTCCTTTGTTGGCTCGACTGACTTGTTTCAAGCTTCCATGGTAGAATCTCCCAAGAGGGAATTTGTGTGTGGTCAAGGTCAGAAAGGGTGAAATGAAAACGGCACAAAAAAGACGAGGGACAAGTCAAAGAAACATACACCAGGTGCTGACTTGAAACCGAGTTGAACGGGAAAACAAAAAAACATCCAAAAACACAAACATTGGTGTACTACACCGATAGTCACTTCACAATGACTTACATACGGTATATCTTGCCATCCTGCAATGCAATTGATGATGAACTGATGCATGTGCCCTCCCACCATTGGTTGCATTGTACGAAAGCGAGACAGCATATCTAAGTAAGTGTGAAGTGATTGGCTCATAACATTGGCGGAATAGTTTCCTTTTGCAGGTTTGTGCAATTTCCTATTAAACACAGTTGTAAGTCGGCGCCGGGTGTGTACGTCTCTTCAACTCGTCCCTCGTCTTTCTTGAGCCGTTTTCATTTTGCTACGCTTCACCAACTAGCCCAAGTTTACACTCTTCTACAGTCATGGAGAGGCTGCTTGTTAGTGCGAGCTTGAAGACTCTTTTCCGCAGTTGGTTTAACGAGCTTCTGGCGTAAACCAAACATGTTTCGTGGCAAATACTTCCTTGCTCCTCCGCTCTGCGACACATGTCGGAAGTCTGAATTTGAACGCGCTTTTTAACTCCAAACAGGGCCACTGCCAACAATTTTCTTATTTCTTGAATTCTTAGATCACAACGATCAGATTAAAGCCAGAAAAATGGAAATTGGGAACATGTCGTGAGGGCACGTTTAGCAAACGCTTGGCAACAACGCCACGAAAACCGGATCTGTCGACAATATCGGTTTGGCAAAACTGCAAGATTTAGAGCCCGCAAGATTCAGAGCCTCGAGATGGAACGCCAACAGTGTGGCTATGGTCGACGTGTGCCCAGAGATGAGCACGAGGATTAGGCTGGAGTGAAAGGAATTGCCTTGTCCCAAAAACCTCCCTACTCCAAAGTGAGTGTAAGCAACACTGAGCAGCACCCACCTGTGCCCCTCCGCTGGTAGAACAGGATGTACGCGTTGGCGTGGTCCTCTTGGCGTGGCGCCTGCTTGCAAGCCGCCTCGTCGTTGTAGTGGTACCACTCCCCAGACGACCAGTGGCGCGTGTACGCCGTGTAGTGGCCACAGTTCACCCCTGCCGCAGATGTGGAAAGCGCCCCAGTCAGCATGGCCAGCTAGAGAGCTAAGCTCCGTTCAACTCTATGCCAACAGTGCGATAGGTGCTACGCGCCTGCCGGATTGATCAACTGCTTCCCTTTTGTCGCCCGACGCCGCTCCTTACGTGCAAGTATGGGCGACGGCGAGAAAGAACATACGACCGGTCAATGGGCACGTAGCTTCCACTGCACCTTCAGCTTGGGGGTGAACAAAGTGTACAATGTGCCACTTTTCTGCGGGCGTCGTCGGCAAATGCCGTGGGAACGCCGGCGAAGAAACCAGACGGTCTGTGGGCGTGGCAAATAGTGAAAGAGCTCGGCCCAACTTTTGTTGAGTCGAATGAGAGCATAGGTGAGGTTGTGCCAAAGTGATCCATTCAAAATTAAACATCCGAACAAAAGGAGCTGCGTTTGAGTTCTCCGTGTCGTTTTGTGGTGCCAAATGTCAGCCGTGGTTTTAAAGAAGACATGAGGCTGACTATGCAATCACAGTTTGCAGAGATTAACCATGTCACACACTACCATGCTGTGTGGGGGTCAGTCCAGAACACTTGCGAGCATTTCACATCTAAAACAGCGCTTTAGCATCCAGCCCTCTTCCACATGGACAACCAGGTGCCAGTGTTCCAAACACGACGTTGCCCCTAAAAGTGCCGAAGTGGCCCACCTCCGAAGTGGCAGATGTAGGCGTGCAGGTCGTAGAGGCAGGATCCCCCGGGGCAGGGCCCCGATACAAAGGGCCCCAGGTCCAGACCCTCCAGGGGAAACTCCACACGGTCGTCCACCTTGCTGCCAGAGTACTCGTGGAACACAAACCTGCAACGTGGGCAACGTCAGGATTTGCAAAGTTTTGTGTCTCTCCGTCCCCGTTTTTTTTTGTCCCCTCGCTCCAGGGTTACCAGGTCTATCCTCAACCAGATCGCCTGCCTACTTGCTTTAAAGTCTGTCTCGTTTTACGATTACGACTCTGCAAAGTTTCCAGACGTGAATTGACTGGAGTCGTGCCACAAGCGTCCATCGTCGCCGGTACACCGTGCGACCGAGTTGGAGCATGTGCGCATTGAAGAAAGCATATGCTGGAGTAGCACCCATTGGCAGGCTACGTTTGCAAAATGTGGTTAAACCAAGGATCCTGGACCCTCTCCAGTCGCCCAAATTCCACGGCAATAGCAGATTTTTCGTTTTGACCGTCAATTCTAACGAGACTCACGACCGTTTATACTATACTTCGATTAACTTTATGTGCGAGCAAAGCTGAAGCTACAAGCAAGTTTCCCCGAACGGTGCTTGCACTGCATGAGCACACGCACACTTGGCAGACGTGGAAAGCCCAGAGCTCGCTCTTGTGGCTTCTGCTACGCTCACACTTAAAGCGAAACTAAGTTGAGCTACCCTCCTGAGACGTGCCCCGTCCATTTGAAAGCACAGCCCCATCCACAGGTCAACCAACAGGGACTCCTCGTAAACGCCAGCCAACGAAACCCGACCGGCATGCCCACCCTAGTGGCACAAAGGTTGGGCGGACTTACCTCTTCAGGTAGACCATGAGGGTGTCGGGGGAGCGCCAGACAGAGAGCGTCTTGCGAGCCCTCTTGTTTCCGCAGCACGTCGGGCAAAACCAGGGGTTCTGCTCGTCCAGCGTCTCGCTGCCGGGGACAGAGCGATTGATCGATTGATTTGGGTTTCATGGCGCAGGGGCTGCCAAAGCCAAAATGCACCAAGAGCGGAGACAGAGTGAGACAGGGCAGTGCTCAATACAAGTGGCTGCAATTGTTCACAAAACTGATAGATGGATGAATACGGCTAACACCTCTGAATCGGGAACAGGCTAGCGCCTGCCGGTTGAATTTCGAAAGCTAATGTACGCAGTCAAACTCGGTTGTAATTAAGTTGACGGGAGTCTGATGCATTTCTGGAATGAAGCGGAGTAAACTGCATGTGCAATTTGTGCATATGCATTGACGGTCCCCAGAAAAAAAAAAGAAAGCGAGATAAAAACAAAAAGTAAGCATGTTAGTTTTGCTGAGTCCGTCGAGGCTGTTCGTCAACTTTAGTTCTTTATACAGCGCTTGACGCGGGTGTTCACTCGCAAAATAAAGCTTGAAAAGACTAAATATTGACCTTGCCAGTGGTCTTTGGTGCTTCTTTGCCTTTATCAAAGCCTGGCCAGTAATTTGGCCATACCGCGACCACTATTGTCTGTCTCTATGCTCCGCCGTTTCAAGGCGGTGAAACGCACGTCAACCAGACAAACTATTCTCTAGAATTTTTATAAGAAATCTGTAAAAAATATAGGCAGGCATAAATCTGTGCACAGGAAAATCCACAAGCAGACATATCAAAGGAAACCTCAGGAAGAATATATAAACTTGGCTGCGTTGGCAATGCACGTCAAAAACAAAACCGCGGAAAAAATAGGAGGGACAAGGCGAAGCAATACGAAGGGCAAGTTCGTCTGCTTCTTTGCAGGGGTTGCGATGATGTCGGAACGCCGAGCTCTTATTGGCTTGTTGAAAAAAATAGTGGGTACACGCGAGGGCATCTAGCATTGAGGTCCACTCACTATCCTTTCAATCAAAGCCAATCAGGACTCGGCAACGTTACGACGTCACCACAACTCCTGTGCTAGAAGCAGACGACTTTCTCTCCGCATGAACACGTGGCGCCCGGATGTGTCCGTTTTTCTTCGCCTCAAAACCCCACGGCTACCACGAGGAGTAAAGGGCTTGGTGCCGTTGTCTCTCCCTCACCTCTCGCTGAACGCCCTGAGGCAGTCATAGAGGGTGAGTGCCCCCCGCTCCCCGAGGGCCTCAGCTTCCCCATGGAGGGGTGGTCCACAACCGGCAGGGAGGGGCCGCCATGCTCCGCCTCCGGTCCCGCCTCCAGGGGCGGGGCCTCGTCGGGAGGTCGGCGCAGCGCCAGGCAGTCCCCCGGCTGCAGGCACACCTCCCCCGCACGTGCCACCTCGCACCCGGGGCAGCGGCCCGGACACCGCGAGCACCGGCGCCCCGATGAGTCCACCAGGCACAGCCAGTAGCACGCACCTGTCGTGAAGCACATGAAATGAAGGTGGGATCGAGGAATCCTGGCAACCACCTGTCGCGAAAAGTTCCAGAGCAGTGGCCAATGTCTCGGGGCTGCGTCCACGCTATAACAACAAGTCCAAGAGTGTTCTTTTCAGGTTTGTTTCAGAAGACCGATCAAACTAGACTTTTCTGAATCCTTGGATGTGTACGATTTCTACGATGGATAACTACAGTCGGCAACAGGTTAAGAGTTCAGCAGATGCTCCATCTCCAGCTTGAGCTTTCTGCCAATGTGGGAATGATAACACTTCGTCGCCTGCACAGCCAAAGTGCGGAAGAAGGCAATGAGTGCATGCTGGAGGTGGAGCTTCGACCAAATTCATAGCCCGACGGCGACTTTAATTTTGCGCGATTCTGAAGGGAATACAACACTGCCTAGAAGACAAGCCCGTGATGAGCTTCTCTCCTACTTCATCGACAGTAGATCCACGACCTGCCCCACGTGGCAAGCACGCCGAAACTCGACAAGAATGTGTGGCAAAGCGGCAGACGCTCTCGCCACGCACTCGTTGCAAGACGCCGTGCGATGTGCATGCAAGATGGGCAGCGCCGAGTGGATTCGCTAGTGATGACGTCAGAAGAGAAAAGGCGCAGGCACTGTCTTCTAGGTAATATTTGACACAACCCCTCCAATCTTGCACTTTGACAATCAAATGCCCAGCCTCCGACGTAACGCAGCTCGAATTTAAGGTTCCCGTCGTTCGCACGCTCCGCCATCGTCGGACACAGCAAACCCTCTCCTTCGTCACAAATTCTGGCCTCCGGACGTTCGGAGGTCGACTCGAACGCCGCCACGCCACGCACCTGGGGGCAGGTGGGCGCCGGCCGCCGCGTACAGGTCTCCAGCTTGGCTGTGGCAGGCCACCCTAAGCAGCGCGGGGAGCCTCCAGGGGCGCTGCCCTCTTGGCAGAACAGCAGGGCCACCGTCACGGGCCTGGAACCCAACGGTAACAGCGTTGACCGTAAGGAGCGAGAAAGGCAACCAGGAGTTGGGATGCTGCAATAACCACTCGCATTTTCTCTGTTTTTTTTTTTTTAGAATTTTTACGTTTAACCATTGGAATCATGACATCGGCGACATTATTCATTGCCACTTCGGGAAAACTTTTGATATGCGGGCGGAACGAGACGCTAAACACGCCAGTCAGAGACGCATTTCAAGCACCGTAGCATCGTACCGAATGCCTCGCGCATTCGAGGTCGAAATTACGTGCTTGCCTTGCATGCGCAGCAACACTCGGGGTTTAAGAGAGTGGGTAAGAGCTTTAGCCACTGCGTGCCTGTTTTACCAAAAATTATGGTTGTGTTTGGTAGCCCTTGGAAGCATGTACAGCCGACATTTGTATAAGCCTTGCGGGGCAATTCCGCAGTAGTTAAAGACGATGCAAAGCAAAGTTTCGAGTTTACTGATCGATCTGCGAACACGTAAAAGTACATTTAAATGCTGAATCACACTAAGAAAAGCCATCATTGGGTAACGGTAATGATAAATGGCCTATTTTTCTGGTGCTAACACATTACTTTAGCCTGAAAAAAAAAAAAAAAAAAAGTTCTTTAGCTTGAGCAATATAAGTTTTTGATAGTATCCCTCAGGAGTTCTGCAAGCCAATAATACTACTTTTAAAAAATGCAACATTAATTTACAAAAAAAAAGAAGAGGTTTTGCTTTAGTAAAAGATGTACAAGCTAAAGAAACCTACCTTGACCTGAACTTGTGGTCACTCATCCGGGTCACGGGAATAAACTCGTCTTCAGCTTTCACGGGCAAGTTACAGACCTGCACAAAGGGGGCACAGTCAGTCCAGTTTCAGAGCAGCAACAAGTTACTAATTTCTAAGAAAGAAAGGTGATGTCTCACCGGACATATTAATGAATCACTCCCATAATGCTTGCAAGAGATCTGAAAAGGAAAAGAAGCTGTTAAGTTTCCCACAATACATACCTAGTGGCAGTGCAGATATCCTGCTCATTCATGAACAGAAAGTTGCGGGAAATTAGAAGTTTGGCTGTTGGGGTTGAACTAAAAATATCCAAAAGCTCGAATTTTTTTTTTTTTTTTTAAGGTTAGATATTATTAAAAGAATATGTTTTTATAGTAAAAAAAAAAAAACAGCTGGTAAAAGCAAGACCCAACACACTCTTCTTCAGCCCAGTTGCGGTCGGACGCATGAAAAGTGTATATTATTTCCACGAGGGCTCGCCGTCTTGAAATGTTGTCACTTCCAGTATGCGCAAAAACAATGTTTCGCCATTGCCACGCCAATAGAATACATTTATGATATAAGTGTAACCGTCACCCATTCCTCATCTTGCCTCCCCTCCAACTTTTTCAATATTTGCAAATTAAAATGGTTTTTTTTTTTTTTTTTTGTCATTTACATTGCATATGCCTACCAGGTGGCTGGGGACGAGCAAGCAAAAAAGGTCTACAAGTTCAGTTTCCCGGAGTGGCAAAATGCTACGACGCATCTCCTTTGTCGCGCATCACGGCGCATGCTAGCCACTACCCGATTCGAAGGACTCGGGTACCATCCATTCATCCATCCACACACGTAGCGGGCTCGTCTCTAAAGTCAGGCCGGGGACCTTTCCCGCACGGGCATGGGGTGGCAAGGACGCGCTCACCTCGACGCAGTTGCGGCAGAGCAGGCAGCGGCACGAAGGGTGCACATGCAGGTGGTCGTCCGCCATGTCCTCCAGGCAGATGGCGCACGAGTGCCAGGCACGGTGCGGGGGCAGGCCCAGTGCGGGCTCCACCCCCTGGCTGGCTCCGGGCCCCGTCCCTCCCTCCTCCTCCTCACAGGGGGCGGGTCCTCGGGGGACCCAGGGCAAAGGCGTACACTGCGCGGTCGTTGTCTCCGACGCAACGGACCGCCATGTCACCGTCCTGACGCAGAGCGCAGATGAAATCGCCGGTCATAGAGACTGCCAGGCACGCACAAAGTACACACAGTGGTGTCACAAGGGGGGGGGCGGGGGCGGTGGACCGCCCCAGGTGCAGCGCTCAGGGGGCGTCGCGGCGGGCCACGAGAGCGGGGCGGGGAGTCGCAGCGGGCCAGCCACGAGAGAGCGGGGGGGGTCGCGGCGGGCTATTGCCTTGGGTGCTACTGACCCTCGTGACGCCACTGAGTACACAAATATATTTCTTACGCCTTATTCTTTTATCGTGGGCTCGAAATAATTCTAACAATGTTACAAGATGCAATTTTTCATAGATGGTAGGTAGGTTTGATATTGAAAATACTGACTGCCTAATAGTGAAGCTAGTGCATTCTCTCGTTGCAAGCGTTTACATGCGGTTGCAATGCAGTCAGCTTAAAAATTTAAACAATTTAAATTAAAAAAAAAACTTTCCTTATGTATTGTGGCTTCACAGCTAATAGTGGATACTCCTATAAATTTTTACTGCATTATCCGAAATATTTACGACGCAAAATCATACGTTCTGCAAATGGGAAACATTTAAGTTCCCAATTTTCTAACTGCTGTAGTTCCGCACTGGTATGCCATCGAACGATGATCACACTCTCGTTGGAAGGAGCATTTCTTTGCAGTTTCAGTACATTAAACATGTTTGTTCAAGAGTAAACACTATTTGGGCAAGAACGTCATAGGAATCCAGCTTTCACGTAGAAGAGGCTATGCAAATGAACAAGAATCGGAAAGCCTGTCCTGATTGAACAGAAAACTGAAGCTAAAACCGACAGTCGTTTACAAAATGTTACATGGGCTTGTCTGCTTTATTTCTTGACGATGCTTGCCCCGCCCACTATTGCCGACGCTGGTTAGTGTATTGCAAGCATATCAGATTCCTCATCCGTTTCACGATCAATGTCCACATGCCGACAACAAAATGACACTTGAAGAAAGCTATCAAAGCTCGGACTCGCTCGGCAAAGCCATGCAGGAGAATGGGTTCAAGCGGAAGGCATCTCCTATGCTCTTGGTGACTTTTATTATAGTCCATTGAAACTCAAAACGGTAAGGCAAGGGTCAGCCGGGCCGGGGAAGAGGAAGCAGACGGAACGCTGGAGAAGAGAGGGAAAACCTTCTCTCTTTAGCGTTCCGTCTGCATTCCTCCTCCCCAGCCCGTCTTACCCTTGCCCTACCTTCTTGAGTTGCAACGGACCATAGTTGCTACCACCAGAACAATCAAATGTAACGTGGAAACTTCTATCGGGTTTTTCTCAGTTTTGCATTTTTGCAACAATTTTCATTTTAGAAAATCAATAATTTCAATAAATTGCCCAATTCTTTGTTTCTGATGTTTCTGAACTAAATTTAATGAAGAATGTGGCTAGATATATTTTTTTTGTATTTAAGGGAAACATTAGCCCGGAAGGCTGACTTTTGAACCGTTTGTTTTATTTGCATGAAATTTGCAGGGTGTACTCATAGCACTGGACAAGGATGCTGTGGAAATTTTAAACTCTATAAATTTATCCCACGATGAGTTACATAAAAGTTCATAATAAAAAAGTGTATCTGCTGAGGAAAGCTATCGTTTAGAAAGGGTAATGAAAATGGCCAGTTTTTTTGCTGGAACATACAGCAGAATACTTGCTTCAGACAACTATGAAAAGAAATTTCAAAAATTATACAATTTATTGACAAAAAAAAAATGGAAAAAAGTTTTTTTTTTTGGTGTACTATTTGATTTAAAGAAATGTAAACTTTTCATAACAAACGAGCATAAAAATGCAGAAAGTAAGTTCACAGTCGTGTTCTCGAGAAAATTTCAATATAGAAAAACCAAAATATATCTGCACGCATAATTTGATTATGAAATGATAGCTTCCCTGAACTGATATTTGACACTAAAAAGTGAAGCTGAGATAAATGCACTTGAAATTTCAAGATGACATTTTAAAAATTTCTTTTTGCACCTTAAATGTCAGAAATTTTTTCCAGCAGTGTAGGTGATATCTTCCTCAAACTTCTTCTGATATACTGACATTGCTTTCAGCTATTTTCACTTTTGGATGGCGAGTGCTACGCAGTGCAGCATGCCTCACCAACACATAAAGAATAATTATTTTTGACATTGTTTGTCAGTGCACATTGACAAGAGTTTGTGAGAGTGTTCCTTGTTATCCATACATGCCAAAACTCTGCAGTTCTGAATATGCATTTTTTGGAAAAAAAGGTGCAATTCAAGGTATTGTCCCCCTTAAACAAAAGTTCTTATTGCCCAAAAGTAGGGTTTTTTTGAGGAGAAAATGCCCCATTATGTGAAACTTTTCAAGTTGATATTTTGCATAGAAAGAGTTCAGATTTCAGGGTAAAAAAATAGGTAGTCACACTTCCCATATGTTCTACTTCAGGCTGAAGTTTTACATCTCCTTCCTAAGTGAGGCAACTTATATCAATAGCCACATACTACTGCCTGTAGCTTACCGGAAAATTGTCCCACAGAGATGAAACTTCATACGGTGCACTTAGGCAAGGGTTTAAATAGACTCAAAATTTCATCGAGATTGAGCGACTGGTTTAAAAGCTGACACTTAAAGGTGGTGTCACCCCTTAAACCCAAATGTGTGAACTAGTAGTTCGAGTCTTTCATATGATAAGCACAGAGAACACGACAGCGAAATAGAAAAGATGCCACAAGTGCAACGATTAGCATGCTCCCAGCGCTACAGTTTCAGTGTTACGCGATGACCAGCTCCGTTAACCGTTTTATTTATCGCTCTAGTGTCTTCCTCTTTACGAGGAGCACCCAAGCCCGAACATGCAAGCGAGCAACAGGCCCGAGAACTCACCAGCACCCTGTGGACGAGGCAGTCTGCCACCTCGGCCAAGGCCACCCCGTGGGGCGGCTTCTCCTCCATCATCTCCTCCAGGGCCTGGCAGAGTCGGGACACCCTCTCCTGCTTGGGCACCCGCACCAGGTAGCGGGTGGGTACCCCGGCACCCAGGGGCACGTACGTCACCACTGGAACGAGCACCCACCGCCATTCACGTGCCACGTTGACGGAAGGTCGTTTCTTGACTCGCCTTTCAAGTATATTCGAGAAGCGAGGCTCTCCCGTCATCATCTGACTCCACCCCATTTAATCCCTCCTCACGACCCCATTTGCAACGAAGGCGCAGTCCTAAGATAGCGAGGCTGCACATTAAAGAGTAATGAAGAGATCGTTGATCAATCTATGAACCGGCCAAGCGCTTGGTCCACATTGTCTTATCACGTCGGACGTGGGCGTTTTAAACCCTATATCGGCATTGACTATTTCGCGTTACATTTTCGAGGCTGTTTTAGCATCCATGGCGCCGCGGCCCCACACTGCTGCGAGAGCCCGTGGCTTCATCTTGTGTCCCGTTCGCACACTCTCGTGTGAAGGAGACTCCAAACAAAGCCACACGCTTGCGCAAGTAGCCTTGACGGCTCTAGAGCACTGTGCAAGCTATGCTAACCTAGAAAACGTGGCACAAAATAGTTAGCGCCGACTATAGACTCTCAAACAACGAGAGTGGGAGGCTTTGACTGATGTCATTTCTGGTATGAAGCTTTGCAGGAATTACCGTATTTGCACGAATATAGCGCGAGTTTTTTTTCCGGAATTACGTGCTCCAAAACGCACCTCGCGCTATATTTGGAATTGACTTCAGCCAAGAGGCCCGCGAGTCTGGAGAAAGCCAGGGAGAAAGCCATCCCTCCTGCTCAATGCAGGAGATTGGGTGGGAAAAGAAGTGGGGGTGTGGGAGGGAATTTATTGGCTATTGGGTCTTGTGAAGGGGCCAACAGAAAAGATAAAAAGCATTTTTATCGCTTTCGTGTTTGTACAACGCGCGCACGGGGCAGAAACGCAGAACGCGGGCACTGGCCAATTCCAGCCAAACCAAGCCAGGTCAAGTCAAATTAACACAAGCCAAGCCAAGACCACCGACCATGTCTACGCAATCGTGCAAGATGGGGTGTTAGTTTATGTGGATAGACCAGGACAAGAAGGAGTGTGAGTGTATCGAGTTCAGCAGTCTTTTCTGCCTGCGCATTTTTTAGTTTCTGCTCCAGAGTGGTCTGGTGTTTGTGTGTTGGTGCTTCTGCTTCGTGCCTCGCTTTGCTTGTGCGCTGCCGAGGAACTCACGCGGAAGAAAAAGGAACTACCAGACAAGCGGTGCCATGCTGCTGCATATATGCTTAGTCGCCAAGTGGATTGTAAACGGAAGGACCTGAGCAGTGGGGATGAGTGCAGTCAAAACAAACTGATATTTCTTCGATTTCAGTTGCCTTTTCACATCTGCTATGCCCCCGAGTGCAGGAAATCTACACAGCCTCAACTCGCGTTATAATAGTAAAATAATTTTTTTTCTTCTTGAGGGCATTGAAACCTGCCCTCTCGTTATATTCATGCAAATACGGTAATACTGCCAGTAAGCTAGTTGCCCTACACCTTCTGTGCACAAAAGATGCACTTGCCAGTCCAGCCTCAGCCTGAAATAGTCATTTGTGTCGCAATCGGTCGGGACCAAACAGCGTAGCAGAGCAAGCAACAGAAAAGCAGCCTGGTAACAAGTTGCTTCCAAACACAGTCGACTTCAAAGCTCGATTGCTACGAAGCAAGGCATGAAAAGATCCGTCAATCAAGAATGGCTACAACAGATGCACTGCAACTTGAAGACGAAAAAAAGAAAAATCGGAATGGACATCTTCCACCCTGCTACACAACTTCCCTGCTCAGTGGTGCTACCGTCGTGCTTTCTTTCTTCAGAACCCTCTTGTGAGCCGTATGTAGGCCCACGAACCCAAGAATTTCGAAGTTATGCGAGACAGCTGAAGTCCTGCGAGCCGACTCCCCTTGACTCACCGATCTGCCTCTCCATGGCATGGGGCAGTGGCACGGGCAGGTACATGAAGGGCTCGTAGGTCACCGAGACGTGCCCACACTCGGAACACACAACCTGCAAGTCACAACCGGAGAAGTGCTCATCACGAGCGCCGAGTTCGCCGCACACCGTCACAGGTGCCACAAAAGCAGGGCTTTTCCCCGTTTGTGGCACCTGTGAAATTGCTCGCTTGCATGTAACAGGGGTACAAAAACACATCTTCAAAAGAAATTTATTGCTCGTATTTTGCTTCCCTACAATATTTTATTTAATCTTGAGTAGATTGACTTCTGGTGGGCTCTATCAGCAAAGATAGTGTGGATCAGCAGCAGCCTTATTCACCTGTCTTGACTAACTAGCGCTGTTTTAAAGTCAGTATCACGTCTAAGTAGTTGCGAACTAAGAGAAAAAACAGCGACTAACTAACGACTAGTTCTGCAATATTCACGAGCGCGAAGCGAGCGGGTGACTATCTAGTCAGAACTAACAAGCGGAAGTGACGTAAAAAGATGGGTCACACATACGCATACTTAAACGCCACTGCGTAAATGGGTATTTTATCGTATAAAAACTAACATTTAAATGTGTATCAGGAAGAAAGAAGTTTCAATGAGAGGCAAACTGTCCGGGACAGAGTTTTACAATGAAAAATTTAAAAACAATGCAAGGGAGAAACACGGAAGCCGCATTGCGAGCGACATAAACAGATATGGAAGTGCCCGTAAATGTGTTTTTTCTCGTCGCTCAGCACCCTGCTGAGATTTCTTTAGCGATATCTCTGACCGCTGAACATGGCTGTTTACACAAAATTTGGACCTCCAATCCTTTCTAGATGTGTGCCCCAGCATTCTGTGACAGTGAGTGCTTCGTTAGCGCTGGTGGTCAGTGGTGATACGAGTCGGCCATGGCGCTGAGCCGCTGGTCACCCGCTAAACACCGGCTAAACTAGCCCTACCCCATGACTAAGATTTGTTAGTCGACTTAGTCGCGTGGAGCGACTAGGCCCTAAACATGACCGGTGAATACCAAGCACTCACTTAGCGGCGACTATCGCTCGCCACGTGATCATTTTTGTCGATGACGTCACTAGTCAGTGGTTAAACAGGCGCTACTCGCGCCTGGTGAATACGGGTGCAGGTGTTTTGAATCTGCAACCATAAACGTGAAAAATAAAAAAAAATAAAATAAAAAGGACAAGTTGATTTTTATTACGTGCAGCTTATCAGTTACTCTCTCCTGCTTCATATTTTTCTATGCTCCTCACAAAACCAACTTCCTGCATACTTTCCTATAACCAACACAGAATATTTCAAAGGTTCATCGCCCGCGCGATCAACAATGTCCACATCATCGGATCTTTCCATTTTTGCTTCCAGATTCCGGCGACATCAATTGCATTTACGAGAATTCCCGCTCGTCGAGAAACCAGAACGCCACCGTCAGTAGAACCATTTCCTATGCTGTTCCAACCCATTGCTCGCTTCCGTATCGCCCCCAACAACATGCTGCCATTGCAGGTTCTCAAACTGCATTCCCAAAGTACCCCCGTGGGTTCCCCAGAATACCCAAACATCCGGTACCGTTCCAGCCCCCAAGTAAAGCCCCCGCTGATGCACAACCATGAGCCAAACGCCAGCTAGACTTGGTATTGATGCAGTGAACCAGTGCTGCTGCACTGCTCCACTGCATCAATGCCAAGTCTACCTAGGAGGGGTTCCTCGGCTGTCAACAAAAAGTTTCAGGTTCCTCAGGCCAGCACTATAGTCACTGACAAAATGAGAATGATAGGGAGGAGCTTCAGTTGTTCCACCTCCAGCAGAAACTTCCCACCTTCAACAATGCTTCGCCATCTTGTTCACCTCGAGCGCACGCGCAAGCAGCCAAAGAATGGCGGAAGGCACGCGGTGCATGCTGTAGGCCGGGCGTTTGAAAGACACAACCTGCTGTTCTCGCCCTGTCAGCAACTATAAACGAACAAAGAAAGCGGGGGGAAACTCTTACCGTGCTCTGGAACTGCCCCTGGAAGGTGTCCACGACTACGGACTGGTTGCGGGCGGCGTACTGGGCCCAGGCCTGCTGGGCGCACAGCTCCTCCCTGGCCCCTCCCAGCAGGCCCTGCCGGGACTCCCAGGGCCCGCAGGAGAGGCGGGGCCTCTTGGGGGAGGAGCCTCCATCGGGCGACGCCCCCGCACGCGAGCCCCTCCTCC
This sequence comes from Ixodes ricinus, assembly GCA_037355805.1. Classification (NCBI taxonomy): domain Eukaryota; kingdom Metazoa; phylum Arthropoda; class Arachnida; order Ixodida; family Ixodidae; genus Ixodes; species Ixodes ricinus. Next base: position 205,519 of record JAZHYW010067923.1, read on the forward strand.
CCCGCATCGCAGGACACGCCCTCCTTCCCGGGGACAGGACACGTCCCCTTCCTCCGGGGCACGTGCAACCAGGTTGGGGCCCTGAGCGAAAATGGGCAAATGCCATCAGATAACCAAATTCGCACCAACGTCATCCAAGCTGAACGCCAATGCGCTCGCAGCTGAGCACGAAATCGAGAAGATTAAAATTTTGCTAATGCCCTTCAAGAGTTGAGGAGAGAGCTTTCCCACCTTGCTATCCTTGGCGAGGTCTTCGAGAGAGGGCAGCATGCGACGTCGGCCAATGGCGGCCACCGCCACGGCGGCTGTGGTGGCCGGGCTGTCCCCTCCCACCGCCGTCTCCACGACAACCGCACTCTCCTCCGCCTCGGAGTACTTGCTCTCGCACAACGGCTGCACCTCCTCGGGGAAGGGACGCAGCCTGGGGTACAAAGGGGCAGAACATTAGGAGTTGTTCCCTGGAACTTGTATGGGGAAGTGGTTTCATACAAAATAGTCACACTGTCCCCTAGAGTCTGTTTTTCCTTTTCCACATCCAAGGCCCGCTTCAGACGGAACAATTTTCCCAGCGTTTTCGGGGTTACTGGCGAGTTGTTCCCTAGCTTTCCCCAGGTCCCCACGCTGCAACACGAATTGCTGGTATCAGGTCCGGCTCGAAACGGGCGAAAAACTGACAACTCTGAGACGTTTGAAGAGGCAGCAATCAGGGATGCTATATTTTCATGACACCCCTGCACTGATGTCATGCTGACACTACCAAAATGAAAGCTGGCAGGCGCTTTTTGGTGTAGATGCACAACTATAAATGATACAGACCTGAAGGTCAGGTTGTTGTCCCAGGAGCCTGCAGAGTCACTGCCCTGGGGGGATCCAGTGTCCTCTACTCCGGGGCTGCTGCAGCCGGCCCGATTTGTTTGCTCATGCAGGGTGTCAAGGAGCAGGGTCAGGAACTCCTGGCAGTCATGCTGGAAAGACCAAAGCTCACTTTAGAAAGCGTCACGCCACAAAGCATGCAGAGGACTTTTCATTTCGGGCACCAGAAATATAAAAAGATTGTAGAGAGAGGGCAAGCCCCGAATTAAAAGCTTAGATTAATTCATACATTAGAAAAGAATTCCAAAATGATCTCCCCATTCCAAAGTAAAATCACTTCGTACAATGCTCCAACCATTCCAAAGTAAAATCGCTACATGATCCAACCACAGTAAAGTAAAATCATACATAGTTCACTTTTTCTAAAAAAAAATTGAGTGGAACATTCTTTCTCAGAAAATTGTAAATTCACTTTTTTTTTTGTAAATTGTCTATTTTGCACATTTGTACAATCATTTCTCTTTGAATTGAGTTGATTTAAAGGGGGACGCTATGTAGGAATGTCAACTTTCGAACCGCTCTCTCAATCGACATGACATGGCAGGTGGTGTTTGTAGCCCTATAGAAGGAGCGGCAGCGTGGGTTAGCTCTTGACCTTGCCCCTAAACCTTCAGTCTCGAGTTCAGGCCGCGTCACCCGATCCCTCCGCAACGCCCCTTGCACCCCAGGCCCACCTGTCTGCAGTCCCTGAACTGCGGGCAGGAAGCCCCCAGGGCCTCCTTGAAGAGGGCCGGCCGCAGGCAGGCGTAGGCCCCGCTCCACACCTGGCCCACCAGGGAGGCCAGGCGGGCCGTGAGGGAGTCCCGGCCCACCCCCGCCCGGGCCCCTTCTCCGCCGGGCAGGAAGAAGCGCACCAGCGGGCCGTTGCTCAGCAGGCACTGCAGCCCCGCATTCATGAAGCAGGTGTTGCCCAGGTTGCGCAGGCCGCACACCCCGGGCAGCGAGGACTCCGGCGCTGGAAGGCGGTCGGGGCGGGGCACGTCAGACAGGGCCTCGCAAAGCGCCGCCTTCCCCGCTGCCGCTGCACAGGACGACCACGCCCCGGTCAGTTCTGGCAACCCAAACACGGGTGCAGCGCAATACGCTCACAATGATAATGAGGAAAGCCCGAAAATATGATCGTTATAACCGATTTCGCTGTATCTGGACTAGAAACTTGAGAACTGATCGTTCTATGTGGTACATCGTTACAAGTGCAACAATGGTGCCTATGGAACGCGTCTTCGACTGGCGCATTTACCACGTCAAAGAAAGTGTAGATTTCCGTCTGATGACGTCAAAGAAGTGTCGCGTGCCCGTTTTGCCTCGGGTTGCCCTCTGGCTGACAGTCCACAGAAGTTTCGACAGACACGAGTTGGACAGCGTGACTATGGCGACAAGTGCGTCTGCTCGCAATTTTTGCCGGTACCGCGACGTCCGATGGCACGCCACTCGGGCCTTTGCGACGTCAATCTTTTGGCACTTCGGGACTGCTTTCGATGCACAAGCAAAACGGGGCCCTAAACGCACCAGTCAGAGATGCGTTCCAGGAGCACTACGGACGGGGACCAGCCCCTGACAGGGTGGGAACGGCAAGGAGGTCTTTCAGCTGCCTCACCTGCCTGCACTCATACTTTGCCGTCTCCTGAGCCTTGAGCGTGCGCTCAAAGCGCCGCGGAGGAAAACGAGTGCGTGATAGAGGCCGGGCATCTGGGAGAGGCCGCATCGTTCTCATCCCGTTAAAACGATGCGGCATCTCTCCCGGATGCCCGGCCGAAAACGACTCTAGAAGCAAACGGCTCATCCCGTTCTTTTCTTCTACTCTTTTTATTTGTAGCACTACTTGCATTCTCGCAATGTTTACCCAACTAGCCAAACCATTCGTTTTCAACGACTTGAATTTTAAGAGCTGGATCGGGCTTTTATGTTGAGCGTGATGCATTTCGTTGCTACATTTTGAACGTGACAGGTGACCCTCGGTTGGTATAGCGACCCGGCGTGGTACCTAGTCACGACCAGTCGTAATGCAGGCGGCTGTGCTCGAAACACAAATGTCTAAACCAGCCGTAATGAGCGGCAGTAAAAGTCAAGCAACAAAATGTCCGCGCATGGCCGGCCGAAAAATTCTATTCCCAATGTTTGAACATGCACGAAGGTGGTATTGTCTCTGAACTCGTATGAAATGGACATCCCTTGGATACCTAGACACATCCCACACAAGAGTCCACCGTGTATGAACAAGATATCAATCGCATTTCTCTTGCTGGCATTAACTACAAATAGGCGGCTAAGGCATCACAAACAAGGGGACACCGTCAGGTTGTTCGTAATGGCAAAGGCTGTTTATAATGCCAAGAGCTGTTCATAATTTCAAAAGCACGCACTTCAAGAGATCCTTCAAAGCAGCAGCGCAAGCTCACGTCACCAATATTGTTCTACGAAAACACGACCCACTGAAAGTCCCGAATGTCATTGTTGGACACTGTTAAAGCCGGTACACCAAACACCGCAAAAAGAAGCTTCCAAAAAAGGCCACCAACAGTTTCTTCCACTTTACACAAGAGCAAAGCAAAACCTAAGAGTATGAGCAAACAAAGCTTCCACCAAATATTTCTTGCACTGCACAAGCATGCATGATTGGCAGGGGCACCAAAAGCTTAGAGCTCGCTCTTGTAGCTTCTGCTACTCTCGAACTCAAAGAAAAAATGAAAGTATAGCATCAATTCTAAAAATCTTGCATACACAAAAGCCGTGACTAAAGGACTGACCAAACAGGACACAGTAGACGCAGAGAACGGCATTTGCTGTACCAGAAGGGCAGGTTTCTAGGTTTTCCTCCAGTTCTGTCTGCTTCAAGACATTTTTTTAGCTGGGTGGGAAAACTATTTTTGCTTCTGTCCTTGGGCAGAGGCTGGGAATGCGCTCAACGCGAGGGTCCGGACAGCCAACCACGCGCTCTGCTGGCCGTCGTCAAGGCCTCCACTATTGTTATCGGTCCCCAATCTCCCAAAAACAAGAAAGGTTAAGGGACGACAGCGAGGAGGCAGGCCATTTGTGTGGTTGATGTCCTCACTAAAAACAAATGCACACACTTTTAGAAGCGTGCACATTTTCTTTTTGCCGTGCTCCATATACACAACCCTTAGGAAAACAAGAGGTCGGAGCTTCCACGAAAGCGAGACCTCGAGCCACGAACGTCCGAGCGAAAAAGGGGCCCACCCTTGACGTCGTGCAGCAGCTCGTCCGAGGCCGTGAAGAGGGCTGAGTGCACCGGGGAGGAGAAGGGCGGGGGCGGTGCCACCAGGTCTGGGCCCCCATGCGGGCCCCCCCTCCTGCTCGGGGGCCAGGGCTCGGGCAGGCCCATCTCCTCGCTCCCGCTGCTGCTGCTGGCGGGGCCGCTCAGGGGCAGGTCCGCCCCCGCTCCGTCTCAGGCGACAGGCTGCTGCTTGTCCACAGAGGCCCAGACAGACAACAGGTGCAAGGGGTCAAGGAAATGCAACGGATCAAATGATACTGCGACATACCAAGCAAGCGCCCACCCAAAAATTAAAAATAACCTAAAAAAACAACTGTATCGCTTAGATTTTTGTCAAATGCAAAAAGGCAATGCCCCTTCTAAAGCCATACATCCATATCTTGCGCACCGCTGCAACCTTGAAATGGGGCTAGTCTCAACTTTTGTCGATGTATGGATTGCACCTGTACCAGTCGCCGACAAGAAAAAAGAAACTGATGTCTTTAAAAAAGCTGTGCAACGATTTTAACGTTCAAAGAATTTGCATCTTCTACTTTTGACATTGTTTATCTCGCAACAAAGGACAGAAAACACATCTCCTTCCTTTGAAATGTTGCAAATCCGCCGCGTAATCGCGAGGCAAAAAGTAGAATATTTCCCGACCTACAGCCGCGAGTGGCAGTCATGAGAACCACGCAGCATGACGTCAATGGGGGACTTGTAAAAAGATAGGAAGTTGTGCAAATCCCTGCTCGATAAAGGTCAATTTTTTCATAAATCTTGTTGTTCCAACATAAATGCTTCAAACACCTGGTATCATCGACAAAACTTTTATTATACGGAGTTTTAGTGGCGCCGTCTATCCGAGGTCAACAAAACTGTCAGCTCTATCCGCTACCGCGAACAGCCGCCAGAAGCCGGAGGGGGACGGGGGCAGAGCCGGACATGGGTGGCCAGAGTTGAGAGACTTTCCTCCTCTTGCCTTGTTGATTGCGCTACGGCTACGCAAGCACGTGGTCATGTGCGGGTGAGTTCTCGCTGCTCACTGATGGCTCTAGAGAGAGAGCTTCACCAAAAACCTGCGCGTCCCCCATTCACGTCACAGCGCATATGACTCGGAAGATGGTGAAGGAGTTGAGAGGTGCCGAAAACCTCAATCTTTGTCAATTTTTAAAATAAAAACTAGGACATGCAGGCAAAAACAGTTTTTTCTTCTTTACTTCAGAAAGGTAGAAACACTAACTCCCAAATTATTTAAGCAAAGCACTGAAATTGTTTACAGCTTTTTTAAAAGGGACTCTTCCATTGCCTGCCATACGTCTCTGCGTATTGTACCTTCAAATATATTTTCCAATAAAAGATATCCGTAAGCCTGCACTGCAAAGCAGGGGTTCTGAAATTTTTTAGTCTCGAACGCCTTTCTTTCTTGACGGGTAATCGAGGACTCCCTCCCAGTCTTGGCAACGATGCCGTAAAGCAGCCCAGAAGCCTGCAGACCTCGTAAGCAATAAGGTATATCCTAGGGAATGTGTGGCACATAGTCACGCATAAATAGATGCCATGGATCATTTTAAACAACGCTTGCACAGGAAGAACAGTTTACTTCGGAGCAGGGACGGCCGAGGAAGTTTGGGAGCTTGGGGAACCCCCGGGGTACTCTGGGGAACTCCTGGCTAACCCAGTTTGAGGACCCAGGCTTTAGAGCGTAAAACACTGAAACGGTCCATCTCGTGCAAAGCACAGAGCCGCAATGCCCTTCTTTCCTGCCAGGAGAGCGAGTAGGGTGACGCGGCGTCACCAGTGGCGTTCGTCCCTCACCAGAAGAGTGGTCGCAACCGGATGCATTCAATGAGGGCCTTGGAGGAGACTGCGGAGGAAGGCTCGCACGAGATCAGGCTGTCGCTGGAGGCTGACGTCGACGGGACAGACAAGTCCATACCTACACCAATAAAAAAAAAACAAGAAACTTTATTTTAAAAAAAAGCAAGAAAAGTCTTGTTTGTGGTACGGAGATTTAGACAGTCGGAAGTTAAAGAGGTGCTAAAGAGGTTTCTCAGATTGTCTATTTATGGGTATAACTCAGACTCCAGGCATAGATACATTTAAAGGGAAGCTAAGGAGCTTCTTGAAAAAAAATGAGTTAGAAGTGAATTCTAGTGTAGTTTTACCTTATGAACCCGAATACCCAAACCATTTTCTGAGCAAGTATTGTTAAACGCGAGAAAACGCGAAAGACAGTCGCCGTACGTGACGTCATTGACGGATCTTTTGGCTGCCCAAGGCTAGGGAGGCGGGGCTTCAGTCCTATTTTGAAATTGCTCTTGTGGCTCTCCGGCACGTCGCATTGAAATTTAATTGTGATATTTGTTATTCTAAACGCGAGATGAACACAATTCAAGTGTTTTTTCTAAAATGCACCAAAAGCACCAAAAAATTTAAGCACCAAAAAATTTGGCAGAAAATTTTTTTGCCAAATTTGGCGGGAAAAAACTACAAAAACATCAGACTGATACACGTGCAACAGACAATTGCGAATGATTGTTTCTCACATGGCAGCCTACCAAGAGCAGACTGATTTTCGAATGTGTGCAATTTGCATGCAGGAAGCGACTGCTTGCGATTGGCCGTTGCACGTCCGATGGCACTCCCTGGCTTCTGCGCCATGTGCAATAGGAAAATTGAATGCATATCACTCTGATTTTGGGGTTTTTGGAATGCTTAGAGATTGTAGTTGTAGATGGAGTTATGAACATAAACAGACAATCTCAGAAACCACTTTAGTGCCGCTTCAAGGCTGGTTCACACGGGCTCTTTATAATAGTTTTACATTTCCCTTCGGGACAAGAAAGCCGTGCACAGTAAAAACCACAGGAGCACATGACTGTTAGGACTGCCCTTGAAACTGTTTTCCCCTTTCTTTTCTACCAGAATAGTTGATTACTTTGGTTGCATGTACGTGGTTCATGCCAGATATGTAAAGTACCTTGCTAGCTTCAGCTTTCTTTATTCAATAAAAGTAGAAAAAGAAAGCAATGAGTACAAAAATTTTGCAATTACATGGAAAAATCTGTTTTTCCACAAAAACAAAAATATTCCTTAGACATAAGGGAAGGGTATAGATTTGAGCACCACCTATTTAAAAGCGAAATTGCAAATCACCCTTCAAAAGGAAAGTGGACGAAGGATAGAACACCAGGAAAAGAAAGGAACATTCAGATGTAGGGTAACACCCTTGATGTTATCCCAGCCTCAAGCTTACATCTCCAATTAAGTGCCCATCGTTCCAACTTCAAAAGGCAATATATCTGTCGGTGTAGGGTGAAACGTACGCAAAAAGTATGTCAAGTGCAAAGCAACTGAGAGACCTAATATTTCAAATAAAGCAAAAAAAGAATTGATGAAATGCACCTCAAGATACTTTCAAAGCAAAGTATTTTTTAAACAGTTCTTGTTCGTACTATCTCAATCTCCCCAAAACATGTTCAATAAAAAAATTAGTGCATTATATTTAGTTGTTCAAAAATGTCAGCATTTGGGTAGTGAAGCAAAAACTTGCTATGATTAATCAAGTGGTTTACATCGCATCAAAGTAACTAAATTTCCGAGAGGGACAGCATAGTACTCTCACAGCGCCATAAGTAAAGTGACCATGTTGCTCGGGCCCCAAAATGGGACGCGTAAGGGAAGGGATTATTGTGTTGCGAGCAGAGTGTCGAACCGAAATTTTTATCAATTTGATTCCGGTTCGGTTTCGGGGAGCAAACAATATCGGTTCAATCCGGTTCGAACCGCTTAATTAAGAATATATTTTCCTCGTTGTTCTGGCAATATACACTATTTACTCCGTGAAACGATCAACTATATAGTTCCTTCGATCGTCCGCGCAATTTACTTTTGTTCTTAGGTACCGAAAATATAAAATTCAGTTATTTAATTTCGACGCTAGAGTAGAAGAAAATTTATATTAACGTACATAACAATCGTGTCCATACGACTCTACATCCCTTTGTTTACCAGTAACATATATTTTACCTGAATAAAAATGTTTAATTACAAGAGAAAAGAGTTGAGCTTGTTGGTACATAGCTGCAAATAGATCAGCTTGAAATTTAGAACTAGACTGTATATTCTTGTACTTTCTTCGTGTTCAAGTCAAATTCTAAAGTTCAAGCTGATCTATTTACACGGTATAAAATGTTGTCACGAAGTGTGGTAGGTCGCATAAAACACCCGTGATTGGTACAACTTTGTGTCACACTATTAAAAGTGAAATCGTGATTGTGTCCTTGAACTAAGAAATTAATTACATCACATAAAATTATGAAATGTGCACCTCGTGGCCATATATATCTTGAAATATGGTTTACGAAATACGCTTCACAATATATATGTATATGATGACGACACAACTGAGCTAAGAGCAATGAAATTTTCAAAATGTCACGAACGTTTTGGGATAATTCCTTTCAGTCTATTTTTTATAGAAACATCGAGCGGCAATCAAAATTCTTGTTGTTCTAATTAAACATTGTTTAAACTCAGCACCGCAAGCATGCGACTAATCATGCAGCAAGAAGTAATCGCAATTGTTCACTCTAATCTATACGCACCTCCGCACTCAGATCGAATCTGGCCCAAAATAGCGCTTGCCCAAGTGAACATTTTCTTATACAGCATAAGCTGGCATAGCCTGGCTTGTTGAGGTTTGTTCTTGACAAGGCGCCGGTCAATTTCATTTTGCAAATGAACATCACCCTTGCTAACTGATGATTTTAACGCGATAGCATTTAAGAGAGCTCACCTCGCAGAAAAGCCGATGTCAATGGCGTGACTGGAAAATCCTGATTGGTCGATAGGGTCATGACGTCAGAGCTACATGCCCTCGCGCAAGAATTTCAAACAACCCACAATTCTCACGTGAAACGTGACATCACGCATAGAATGAGAGTGATTAAAACATGACATGTAATCCGAATTAAAGGTCACCGTATGTCTCAAAATGATTTCACTTTTAAAGCCTATTCCTTTGCCTTAAAAGAAAAATAATAATTAAGAATATTAGGCGGGTTAAGTAAAACGACCTAGTATTTCACGTTCTACTCGACATGGCAGCTACTGGATTGGATACTTTCTGACGGTTTGCGTGCGTAATCGTCATAGTTCTGCTGCACGCCCCTGTTTGCTTTGTTTTCGTCCAGCCCACAGACACATAAAAGTAATGTTCACCACATAAAAGAGGCAATAACAGACTTCTATACGCTTGAGAAGTTATATGTGTGAGGAACGCATAGTTATTTAAATTAGCCTCAAAATCAGAAATATGTGTGAGGCTGACCCATATGACTTACAACATGGCTGTCGAGGATAAAAACGCCGGAAAAGATTGGCGCAACACCTTTCAGATAATTTGGGGGCATTGCGTTAGGGTGGTCGGCCCTTTATTTATGTTGTCAAATATTCAGTTAGTAATTAAATATATTTTTATAATGATCAATAAATTTTACTTTATAAAGTTAACATAACCGCATGAGACCGACGTGGAAGGACGATACTCGAAACTACGCGAGCTGTGGAGTCTGCATAAGTATTTTTCTGTTTGGCTGATTGGCAGTGCGAAACATCGGGTTGCAGGGTACGCCAAAAAGGACTCTGTGCTTACATGATAGATTGGAAGTCAAATGCATGAAATTTTCAAAAAGAGAGAGATAATTAATGTTATTTTTTTAAATAATCCCTTACAGAACACCTTAATGCAAAAAGAGATGCGTAGAGAAGCACGCAATAAAATTTATAATTTTACATAAATAGCGCGAAGGACAGACGAAGATTCTTAAAATCGTAGCATAAATCACATTTCATCAGCTTGCATCAGCTCGAAACTTCACTAAGTACTGCCTCAGGAGGCACCGATATATATTCGGTTTTACCTGCACTTGTTTTGGGCCCTCACTTCATAACACTGTGGTTGAATAGTCATGTGCTGTGACATTTCTCTTGGCTGCCGTATATCATTGAGAGATGGCTATAAATACTGCACAACTTTACAATTAGGACATCTATTGCTAGTGTTGCGAACACCGCATTTCACCAGAAAGCTGAACTGTTTAACATGGTATCCACGTGACGTCATCACACTCTATGCTGGTTGTCATTGTGATTTCTTCTTGCTGAGAAAATCGAATTTGATGGTGCAAGATGCATGCTGCAGGAGGTTCAAGCTCAGTGAAATCTAAGTGTTTGAAAGGTATGTGTTATTATTCTTAGTGCATCGTAGTGAGGAACGGCGCGAGCATCAGGCACGACAAAACATGCTTTTTGGCAAGAGCGTTTTTGCAAACAAAGTAGTTTCCAAGGTCACGCTTTTGGTCCGCGCCAAAGATGCGGGGAAGATTAACCTTTATAACACAGTATGTTTTTAAAACTAACCCCCCTCCCCCCCACGCACGCACACACACACTTCTCTTTACAGCGGAGCTGTTAAGGGCTAGTTTCCCCAGTGTCGTGTCCGTCAGAAAACAAATGATGACACTAAACTCTGGAGAGCTACCGCCATCTATAAGTGACGACGGTAACCAGACAACCGGCTTGCCGGTTGTCTAGTTGCCGCCGTTGCGCATAGATGGCCAGCAACCTCTCTAGCCTTTCCACTCTGGCTTGCCGACTTGCGACCGGCCATAACTTCATTCCCACCATAGTACAGCTTCGCTGGTCTTTCTTCTTCACCAGAGTGGAAAGGCTGAAAGTATTCCTGAGGAATCGCCTCCTCCGTTTGTGTGTGCTAATTCGACAATTTTATTTGTCACTTGTTAAGAGCAACCCTTCATTGCTTTTATTTTGCACCCCGTGAAGTTTAAAGGGGTCATAAAACGATATCGGGTTGGAATGTTCATGACTTTTTCGAGGCGTACTGGTCCTAGTCTGGCCCAAGTATACTTGCACAGGCCGCCACTGATTCAGACGCTTCTTTGTCGCAGTGAAATTGCAAAGATAAAAGGGGACCATTTCTTTTAGTTCTGCCTTCGCAAAGATTGATGTCGTAATTGTGAAATCAACACCACCCGCCTGACGACAGTCGAGCGCGGCTCATGGATTGGACAGGAGAACTGCGTGAACACTGTACATCAGCTCGTAACAATCAATGCCTCGGCGGACACTTGGGTAGTGGCTCATGTCTAACCACTGCGGTGATGAGATAAGCCAAACTCTAACATTGCCTGGAGCTCAGCACGCAGTTTTCTTCCTTTCCAACCCCAGCGCGGGAGTATGATTAACGTTGGCGGCATAAGATAGGCACCAGGCCACGTGGCCGCTTCTGGCTCCGACTTGAGGGGATGAACGATGCTCATATTTTTCTAATTTTTTGGCGACTGCCATTGCCCAGAAAAAGAGCAAAACCAAGTTCAATCAGTTATTAACGTTAGGGACTGATCCTGAGTAGTATTTAGTGACGTATAGAAATGTTTTTATAGCTCCTTTAAGCAAAATACAGAAGGGGTCGAAACTTGGGCAATAACTTGAGAACGACACTCGTGTGAGACTTGCAGCGACTGCCAACGTTCGGCTGTCCCTCTGAGGTCACTCAAATCTTTTTTTTTTAGGTATTCTAATTGTACACACATGTAGTTCTATGTAGCGTCATATTAATAAGTCGCATTTAGTCATTTCAATACTTCTATCCTCGGGGACATCTTTCGGATGCAGTTCAGCAACAACGAAAAAATGTTTGGGTGCCTCAATTATGCAAAATTGGTCTTGCAACATTTGTTTTTGTACTTTCAATAAATACTGTTAAGAAGTAACCCCTGACAATGATAGCTTGCGAAAACATCCATTAGTTTTCCCCTCCGCGCAATAGCAGATGCACAAAAATAAAGGAACGAGACAGCTGTCGACCCTCCTCAACTCGCAATTTGAACAAGCGGCCACGCGATCTGACGCTAATTATATACCGTCAGTGTTCATCATAGTCATGCCCTAGGCGGCTAGGGTTTGGAAAGCAAAAGCTTGGGCTGAGCTTCAGATATTGTTAGAGTTGGGCAATTATCATATTTAATTGACATGAGCAGTTATACCTGAATGTTTGGCGATGCTGATTGTCATGAACCCGAGCACTCGACTAGGGGTTATGAAAATCGCTTATGTCACGACGTCACGTGACCCTTGGTGCAAAATCGTGATGCCATGTTACATCACGCTGTTAACAAGGTTAAAACATCTAGTTACTTCCTCAAATTAAATCGAGTTGACGCAGTGAGTCACGTGACGTCACAAGGTCTAGTGGCATTACTTGACAACATGTATTGACACCATGACGTCACGTGACAATGTGACACATGGTTAATCATAGTACCAATACAAAAGCGCCATGAAAACCCACAATTTACCATATATTGCAATTCTGTATATGACGATTTGATGAATAGATGAAATACAGCCGCCAATTTTTTATTCCCATATGTTTATTTTGTGATACTAACAAAAAAGAAATTAACTTGAACCGTATTGAACCGGTTACCGTTGTATTTTTTTCGGTTCGGTTCCGGTTCAGTTTTAAGATGGCGGTGAAGATTTCGGTTTGGTTCAGTTCCGGTTCGGCTAAAAATAACGGTTCTGTTCCGGTTTCGGTTTGGTTCCGGTTCGACACCCTGGTTGCGAGACTTGAAAAAGTTTAAATTTTGGTAACAAATCACATCTTTTTATTATTTTGTATACACTGTGCACATTTCTTTTCCTTGCAATTTGCACACTGTTTGGCATGCACATCTAATACATTGGGTTGGAATATTTCTTTAGTATAGTATTTATCTTTGTAGATTCTATGTCCATAGTACTGTTCAGATGTCATATGCAAATTAACCTTCAGCTTCATCATCTTCTCTGCCAAGCATATTTTGTACCTTCATCAGGGAAAGCAACCTCTCACTGGTGCAATACTTTCGTTTAACATGCGTGTTTTTTTTAAATTCGGGGTTCAGGGCAGCTGAAGCGGGACAAAACGCCGTCCCACAAGCAAGCTGGCGTGACAGCAAGACCATGACTGGAAAAGCGGGACCTGCTTTGCCTAAATCGGGACGTCTGGTCACTTGAGCCATAAGGGAATCTTGATGACATGGTAGGGGCCCTGTTTCATCTTTTCACACACAAAATTTCAGAAACAGACTTTGAAGGCCACCACTGAAGTTTCCTTGGAACATTCCAGAATGCACTTTAGGTAAAGCAAAAGCATGCTCTCAAAAAACACACATAGCAAAAAAATGAATAAAAAAAAGCCCAGGTTGATCTGTTTTAAAGATGGGTTTCTCTACTGCCGATTTTTATTGTCTTTTAATTAACCTACTTTTACGGCTTTGTGTTGTGACCACCAGGTGCTGTGAATATCTGGAAGGCTAGAGAGTGAACCTGCCGCCACCGCTTTCTGTTCTAGCCGCTTAGTGCCGTCGATTTCGCTGGATTTGCCAATATCTAGAACTTGCCATGTGCCCTGAATCAACCATTAATTTGCTATCCATTTAGGACATGCTACCTTCTCCAGATCTAAAATCAGGCATAAAAGATGAGCTGAAATTGAAAAAATTTTCTGTGCATTAATGACAGAAAATGTTAAAAGGAGTCACCAAAATCTAAAGCAATAAATAAATAAATAAATAAAAAAAGACCAGTTTTCTAGTCAGTTGCAATGTACGACGAAGCATGGGAAGAGTGTCAGAGGCACTACAAGGCTAACTAATAAGGTGCTTTCTCTAAAAGCTATCTCCTCCTCTCTCTCAGTTTTTACCAGGATGAATAGCACGCTGGGAGGAGTAAAGTCAGAGTTATTCCAGAAATGTAGTCAGAGTGTCTAGCAAATTATTATTTTGAAAATCCCAGACTTTTGCAGGTTTTTCCTGACAATTTCATGTGAAATTCCCTGACCACTGTGGAGCGGTTAAATATACAAGACCATTACAACACAAGGCATTGAGCATTGAGCACTGTGAGGATCATTTTGCACAGGCTTAATCCAACTTGCACATTCTGAAATATTCGGGTTCGTCCAGTACGGATGAAACAAGCACTTTCTTGCCGCCGACATTGTCAGTGAAGAAGCCACTTCTGGAAACACCATGAAAACACGACGCTCAACCACAAACATCAATAACCGAAGAGCAGCATGGCCGCCAGATGCATACTTTCGGATACTTTCATAGGCTTGGATTGGGGTCTGCGGCTTTCCCATTTGTTACTAAATCTAGTAGCTCTAACTGGATCTAGTCTAGTGTCGTGCCCCCAGTCCAATCCAAGACGTGGACTGGATTTGTAGGCTGTTCTCTTTGCATCGGGCAGCACACTCTACATTGGGTGAGCAGAGCCCGCGCTCCGCTCTAAGCAGAATTTATTGCATATTTTTCTACCCCCAAGTCCTCAACTCTTTCCTCAGGGCACTCAATGGCGTTTCCGGCTCGTTTTCCCTGACTGGGCTCGCTTTTTAACAATATCCCTGACAATTCCCTGATTTTTCCTGGTAATTAAAATTTCCCTGACCATTCCCGGTTTTCCCGGTCGCTAGACACCCTGGTAGTAGTAAGATTGGGCAGCTAAAAAAAACTGCCCGAGGTCCCGTTTGAAAACCTGCAGCAAATGACATTCCACAGCTGGAAAAAAGCTTGGGTCATGATTATGTGACAGTACACAAAGGCTTGTGCAGGCTACCTTTGTATTGTAATTAGCACGTCAAAGTAAGTACAAGCCATATTAAGATTAAAAATAATAGACATCTACTTTCCACACTTCTTTAAGTTTATGTGAGGTGCTAATGTTCCACGAGTGATGTTTGGTGCATGGAAATTACTCACCTCTTATCTACGAGCATTTAATTTACTCCCGCTAACACTTTATCAGTATAAATAGCTTGCGTAAACATTACTTTGTCAACGTTTGCAATGGCTTTTCAGCTACATGTATTAAAAGTTAGAGTACTCTGAAGCAATCAATGAGTAGCAGTAACATGGAATGGCATAAGCTATTATGTAGTTACAGTGAATGACAGCAGCTTGAAATGATTATGATGGAGCACTACATCAAAGCAGTTTAAAGCCCAGCTAGGGATATTAATAGCACCCCATTCAGAGGCCGGTGATTAGTTTCGAGCATTCACCTTAAGATACTCTAGTGGTGTATACTTAATGTCAGTGGCCACGGTCTGTTGCCACAATCAGTCTTCGCTGAAGTAAGATTCCTGCTGCGTGCTGAGCAACATGTTGCCAAGAAAAACGATTTCGACATCCCAGGGCCACAAATTTACAGAAGCCGCGATCTGTGGCCACGGCTATTTTTAAACAACCGCAGTGTCGCAAGCGAGGGGAAACTGTGCCCGATAGATCGTACTACATTCACAGCTGTCAAGATCAAAGTGTGTTGGTCAACATCCAAATCACGACAACGACATACTTTGGTCGGTACAAATTAAGGTTCGTTTGGCGGCCTCTCCAACAAAACCAGCGCTCTGGTTTCTGCCTAACGACAAGCCCTTCCATTTTCTTACGTAAAACGCTCTTTCATAAGGGACGTTGAAAAGAGGGGAGACAAATTGAACGGTCGATAGCTTTCATAACCGCACGCTTTCACAGCTCCAACACTCACGCGAAAAGAAAAACTACGACGCGATAAGCAGCGTCATTCCCAGACGAACGGCACAACACACACACACACACACACACAAATGAACCTAATTGAAAACCACGCGTGTAATCCAGTTCAGGTATACATTGTGTCAGCGAACTAACTGCGTTCTCGGCCAATGCGTGCGGTATCCGAAACGTAGCACACAGCTGACGACTCACGCGCTCTCGAGACCGCACGGCCGTTAAAAAAACGAGAAATGAGGCAAGATTTACAAGGCTGAAAACAGGAAAACAAAGACGTAAGGAAGACGCACCTAGAAACCACGACGTTCGAAGGCCAACAACGCCAGCCGCGAGTGCCTTGGCTTCCACCAGAGACTTTGCACGCGGAAAACGACAGACCCCCGTGCTTCTCGAACGTCGACGTTCGAGCTAGCCAAACGCAGCAGCGACAATGTCGCGATTCGACGCCCTGTATTTACATTGTGTTCTCTGACAAGCAACACGACGGCGGAACCGCACCGGTGCAATGAACTGGCGGTGGGGGGCCGCCGGGCGGGCGGGCAGGCGCTCTCGGTCGCGCCGGCCAGGGGAATAATAGCGTTCTCGCATCTAGGCCTACCAAAAGCGTCAACCGCTGCCCTGCCGGCCGCAGTCGGCTCACTCACCATTAAAAGAGGCTACCTAGATGACGGCTCGCTGCTCCCGGACCCCGCATCAGATCAGTTGTCGTGGGAAATCGCCGCGACGCCGGGGAAAATACGGCTACAACGCTCGCTAAGAACACACACAAACACAAGCGCGCCTTTCATTCCACCGCGTACTCTTCTCCTCGGGTCGGTGTCTCGCACGGCTGAACCGAAGACGCGATGCGTGCCGAAGAAAACCAAACTTGTAAATGAATGAGCAAAATTAGTCAAGATGAGCCATTGCATGTTTAGATAAATTGTAAAAAAAGAAAATTAATCGTGTAGTTTTTGTTTATTTTAAGTTACTATTTGTCTTGCCCACCTTTTTGTGTAGCACTTGGCATGGAGAGGCTTCGCGACGCTCGCGACGATGAAGGAGGATGAAGGCTGCCATTAGCAAACTCAACAGTTTTCTGGTCACGTGACACATAAGAGCGAATGAGGATGCTGTTATGGGATGTTGTACTCAGATGGCGCCGGCGGTGCTAATGATTAGCCACGTCTTTCATCCACCGAAGCTACAACTCTCTCTACTTGATCGATAAAAGCATCCGGTGTTGCTGGTGTTGCCATGACAACCTTCTTGGGCCATG